>ML312252.1:0-173519 GCA_005239505.1 Nicotiana paniculata | reverse complement strand
ATATATATATATATATATATTATTCTTGCTCAAGAGAATAATTCTTGTTTAGGGGCTTCGCTTCCGGAAGTAAGGAATATTATTCTTGTTTTTAACTTGCTTTTATGTCGCATTGTTAGTCTGATTTAGATCTATAGATATATGACTTCTTTTATATATCTTTCTTAAATCTTATATTTTGTTAAGAAGATCTCTTAAGAATGTCACTGTGATCCCTCTGGATCTACACTATAAGCAGTTTTTCTGAGAAAGGTGGATATGATAATTCTCAGTTGGCTTATAGATGGTTATTTATAACCTTTGGGTCATCCTAAAAAATAACTTCTTAAGAAATTATTAGATTTAATTATTATATATTAAAGAAGACATATATCCATATATTCCACTTTTAGATCTAATTTTTCTACATAATATTGAGTTAAGAACTTGAATATTATCCTTATGGAACCCAATGGTCTCTTGAGCCAAGAACATGAAGCATTAAAATTATCATTGTTAATTTTGTTATAATTACTTGCTGATCTAAGTCATGTCTTTATTCCACCCTTTCTCACCCCCTTCGAAAAATTCCCTTTCCCCTCCAACTTCTTCATCTTCCTCCTCCTCATCTTCTTCCACTCCCAAACTCAAAGAAGAAATTAGTTTTTCTGATTTGCAATAATCAATTGATGACTGGAAGATCCCTAAACATCCACAATCCACAATTTACAAGTCCTCACACTGGCCCTTAACCAGTATTTACCATATTTCTACGATTGAACAAACCATTCCTCTTGAATCAAACCATGAGGAAATCAAACTTTTAAACCCCATGTCTATAGAAAAATATAGGCAAAAATATAATTATCTCCATTTTGGTTTAGTGCAGATTGCAGCTAGACCTCTATATAGAGAAGGTCTAGACACATCTCTACTCCTCTGTCTCAGAGATTCTAGATTTTTAAACTTCAATGATTCCCTCCTAGGAATGGTTGAAACCAGTCTCTGTAGTGGACCAATTTACTTTGATTGTTTTCCTAATTTTATAGTATCTCTTAGAGAATAGAAATATCTTGGACTCTTTAACTCTTAATGTTAAAACCGCTAATTATAAAAGCAAAACTGAATCTTTACCGGTAGCAATTATTTATAGAATACAGTATAAGGCCATGGGTTCTGCCTTTAATACTGGAGCCATGAAACCCCTCCATAAATGGGAAACTGCCCTTTTCAAAACAGATCTACAAAGATCTCATCTGTCAATACCAAAACCCATTTCTTGGAGCAATATTTCTCCACCACAAAACTGGTTACTACAGGATGGTACTCAAGCTGAGAAACCGTAAACTGCTACAGTCTCTCAGATCCAACAATATTCTAGAGGATCTGTAGCCATCTCCTTCCAAAGGTCACTTAGCCAAAGAATCTCTGTCTCTTCCTCTTCGATACAGTCTGAAATTCAGTCAGGAAGACCTTCAATATCTTCTTTTCCTTCTAGAATCGAAACGGTTAATTTTGACTCTAGGATCCCACAAGCTAAATATACTGTAGAACCAGCCCCTCCAACCGAAGTTAATTATGAACAACCTCAATCTCCCACTTATTCAGTTTTAGGCGCTGAATTAGGTGTTTTGAGAAAGGATTTTCAAATTGATAAAGAAAGACTTCGAGCAAATTTCTATTAACAAGAAAATATTTTCAAAAGAACTTGGGTTTTCCAAAATTTTCAAGGAGACGAAAGAAAAAATCTTCAAAGTATTTACTATGAGTCTTTAAACTCCATAGAAGAACAAATAAATTTCTTTGAATGGTTTGAAGTTTATGCCGAATATCACCAATTAGATTTACCTTTTTCCAAATCTATCAATGTTTCAAATGTTTGGAAAACCTCCTCTGGAGAGGAAGTCATCTCACAATTTTCGCCAGCACAAGGATTTTAAACGAATTATCCAAATACTTCAGTAGTAGCTAATCCTTTCAAATTAAAAACTAAAATGAAGCTATTACAGGCAAAAATATCAAAATATTTTTGAACAAAATAATTATACAAACAAATATTTACAATCTCTTGGTGAATATTTAGTTACAAAACCAACTCCAGCTTCTACTAATTCTAAGGCAGCAGAAGCATCCACTTCTTCAATTGCTTTATTTAAACCTTATGAAATCCCTAGAACTTTTGCTACGGAACTTCGGATTCACCAAGCTAAAGACTATCCTCAGTTCTCTGACCTTCAGCGTAAGATCCTAGAAATTGAGAAAATCATAGCTCAAGATACTCCAACTAAAGATTCTTCTATTGGAGTTCTACGAGAAGTCGAATCTGACCAAGAAAACAATTCAGAACCAGAACAATTCCATAACAATCATCCAAAGAAATTAACCCTGTCAGAACAGGATCCTTCAACTGGCGTCAACCCCAAAGACTTTACTATTCTAGAGCTAGCCATCCTAATGTAGCTTTAGAAGAAAGACCCAATGTTATGCAGAACAACTATAATGCAAATAATATCTATGAATGGAACATAGATGGTTGTTCTGAATACAATATTCTTTCCAAGTTACAACAAATGACTATGGTAGCTACTGCATATTGAACGTCTCATAACTGTTCTGACCAGCTTACTACCCATGTCCTAGTAGCAGGTTTCACAGGTCAACTTAAGGGATGGTGGGATACCCACCTTAGCAATGAAGATAAGAACCAAATTCTTACAAGTGTCCGAGTTGATTGAACGAGAGAATCAATTCTTAAGGATGGCTTTACCATTCCTGATTCAACCAACACTCTGATTTATACCATTATCAAAACATTCATAGGTAGTCCAGGTATCTTTAGGGAAAGATCTTCTGAGATGCTTAACAACCTTAAGTGCAAAACTCTTTCTGATTTCAGGTGGTATAAATATTCCTTTCTTGCTCAAATCTACGAAAAACCCGACGGAAATCTCCCATACTGGAAAGAAAAATTTCTTGATGGCCTACGTAAGTCTCTTAGAAATTTTGTTAAAGAAGAACTCCAAAATCAGCATTCTAGTGATGTTATTCCTTACGAACAAATCACCTATGGACAGCTTACCAGTCTCATCCAACATGTAGCTCTCAAGATCTGTCGACGCGATAAGATACTGAGACAATTAGCCAAAGATAGAACACATACCCGCCGAGATCTAGGTAGCTTCTGTGGACAATTTGGCTTACCACCTTGTAGTAAAAAGCCTCATAAGAGACGAACAACCAAGGATATGGAGATTATGAAATATAAGTCTCCTGTACCCAAATTTAGGAAGAACAAATCATTTCCTTCTAAATCCAAAACCTTTCCCAGTAAAAATAAACCAACAAACTTCCAAACTCTCAATTTTGGCAAATGTTTCAAATGTGGAAAGCCAGGCCATATAGCCAAATACTGTAAATTGTCTAACAAAGTTAGAAATATTGACTTAGACAAGTCTGTTCTTAACCAAATCGAACAACTTTTTTAGAAGATAGTGATACTTCTGATGTTGCTGATGATGAACTTGAACAACAATTTAACCAACTCGAAGATGATGACGCCAAATCATCTTTGTCCCAATCTAGTCAAGAGGAACCTGCAGTTAATGTTATCTCCAAGGACCACGATCTTCTTCTTGAAATAATAATCAATCTCCAAGACTCGGATCAAAAGAAGTACTATCTTGAACAATTTAAATAAGCTATAGATAAGCCCTCTACATCTTCCTCTAGTGTCTTTTCAAATCATCCTCAAATTGCCAATACCTACAATATTACTGATATCCTTGGTAGATTCCCTTACCAAAAACCTAAAGCATTAACTATCCAAGACCTCCAAACCGAAGTAACATTTCTTAAGGAAGAAATCCGAGAAATTAAGGCTAGACAAGAATTATATCGTCTTGTTCTACAACAGCTCTCTACCAAACCTGAAGAGGCCAAACTAACTGAAGCTAAACCAGTTGAAAAAGAAGTTTTTATCAACCAACTCTCTAGAATTTCCATAAGGAAATGGCTTCGTTAGGTGATTTGGGGCTTAGGAGTGTGTTCGGAATATTTTTGTGATGACCGATGTAGAATTAGGCTCGAATTGGCGAAAGTTAGTTTTTGGTGATTTTCGGTCGGCAGTGGAAAATAGGCTATCGGGGTTGGAATAGAATTCCGGAATTTGGAACAGGTTCATAATGTCATTTTTGATATGTCTGCAAAATTTCAGGTCAATCGGATTTGTTTTGGATAGTTTCGGCACCGTTGGAGTATTTTAGAAATTTCAAAGTTCTTAGGCTTGAATTTGATGTGATTTTGGTGTTTTGATGTTATTTTTAGTGTTTTGGGAGTGTAAATAAGTTTGAATGATCATATATGTTATGTTGGTATAATTGGTTGGGGTCCCGAGAGGGCTCGGGATTGATTTCGGGTGATTAACGGAAGTTTTAAAGTTGGTAAAATGCGACTTCAGCTGCTGGTGCTGGTGTAACCGCACCTGCGAAAGTGTGACCGCAGGAGTGAGCAAAGCTCCACCGATGCGGAAGTTGAGAGGCCCAGTAGAGGATCGCAGGTGCGAGAGGAGAATCGCACCTGCGAAGTCGCAGGTGCGGAGAATGGGTCGCAGGTGCGGAGGCTCCGCAGGTGCGGACCTGGGACCGCAGGTGCGCTTAAGTGGCCGCAGGTGCGGAACCACTGTTCAGAAGTATAAAAAACCTGCCTTCGCGATGTTTAACCCTCTTTTCACCATTGACCTTATATCAGTGTTTAATTATGAAAATCAGTAGGAAAAGGGTGGGGTTAGGGCTTGATATTTTGAGACCTTTAGGGGTCGATTTGAGGGGTCAAACGTACTCTGATTTTCGAGTTCTTTATATGTACGGGCTCGTGAGATAATGAAGATCATTTTGGTATAAAATTTGTAGGGTTCCGAGATGGGGGATCGGGGTTCGGGTTTTGACCAAATTCAGATTTTTGAGCAAAATTTGTTACTTTTCAATTGGAATTCATTCCTTAAGCATAATTTGATGATAAAAATTTGAACTTGGTAGATTTGGAGCACTCAGAGGTCGGATATAGAGTCAAGGGCACTGCGGAATAGTATTTTAGTCGGTTTTGAGGTAAGTAATATTTCCAAACTTGGTTCTGAGGGTTCGAAACCCCGAGCTAAATGATTTATGACTATAATCGAGGTGACACGCATGCCAAGTGACGGGCGTGCGGGCGTGCACCAAGTATTTGTGGCCTGGCTTATCCCATGGCACTGCTTAGTGATTATTCCCTGATGATACCTGTGATTCTGTTAATGTGGTAATTGTTATCCTGTTAGAAATCATGTTAAGTATAAATGCTAGGCTTCACGCCGAAAATGCTGAGACCCGAGTGGTCGTATATTACTGTCTCATTTTGTGATTATTTGATTTCATATACTCAGTCCTGTTATAGCATATCACTTCATATCTCAGTCTCAATATTGTTAATTATATGCATACTTATTATCATTGTTTCGGAACGATGGATGCATTTGTGATCCATGTGAGTGAGACTGAAGAGTAATGACTGAGTGAGGCCGAGAGCCTGTTATTGAGACAGTTATGAGAACGGACTACACACTGCAGCGATATTTAAATCATGCCTTCGTTGGATTGATATGGCACTTGGGCCACTAGGGCCCCTCCGGAGTCTTTACACCCCAGTGAGCGCATTGATGTGAGGGATGGATCTTCCCTGGGCATGGATCTTGTTCAAAGTGGATGTTATGTGAGGGATGGATCGTCCCTGGACATAGATCTTGTCCGAGTGTTGTAATCCGGAGATGGAATTTCTCCGTGGGGATGGATTGGCCTTCCTTTTTCCTCAGTACGGAGTGACTACGGTTACCAATGATTTTGTACATTCCGGGATGGACCTCTCCCTGGGCTTGAGATTCATATACGGTACTGAGTGGATTGCTGTGTGAGGGTTGTGAGCACTATGTGCATATCCACATTGGTTTCATACATATATTTTATGATGGCATGTAGAGTATACTGGCATACTTGGCATATTTACTCCTCCTGATAAACTGCTAGCATGTCTAAATTCTGTATATTGTTCATTGTATAATTTTGAGGTTTTTTCCGTCACTACTTCTCGGCCCATAATTTGGGTTCGTTACTTTTGAGTTGGTGTACTCATGTTACCCCCTGCACCTTGTGTGCAGATCCAGGTACACCGGGACCCGGTAGTGGATGTTGAGCAGCAATCAGAGTTTTCAATTGATTTGTCGAGGTAGCAGCTGGCGATCATGACCTCGTCTTCTCTTCCTTATTCCACTTGTTGCACTTATTTTGAGACTATGTTGTCTAGAAATTGAATTTAGCTTAAATAAAAGGGCGTCTTGCCTAGTTCCACGACATGTGCCATCACGACTCCGAAATCGGTTCGTGACAAGATGGTATCAGAGCGCTAGGTTAAATAGGTCTCACCAGTCATGAGCAGGTTTAGTAGAGTCTTGCGGATCGGTACGGAGACATCTATACTTATCTTCGAGAGGCTACAAAACCCTTAGGAAGAATCCCACATTATTGAATTCTGTCGTGTGACTCTATTGAATTCTCGAACTAAACTTCTGTTGTTTTCATTCTCTCACAGATGGTGAGGACTCGTGCTACCGATCGTGGTGATCAGACACCAGCAGGACCAGCTAGAGATCGAAGCCGAGGTTGAGGCCGTGGCAGAGGGAGGGGTGCAGACCGCTCAGCAGTCGGGGCAGTACCTGTGGACCCTCCCACTACTCATGATCAGGTCCTCGCAGTTGAGGTCCCAGCGGGAGAGGCTCAGGCACCAATAATGCCCATTGTGATTCCGGGTCTTCAGGAGACACTAGCCCAGATTTGACAGTGTGTACCAACCTGGCACAGGCCGTCGCGGTGTCTACTACTGGTGCTACTTCTCAGGCCGGGGGAGGAACTCAAACTCCAGTTGCCCGGACACCTGAGCAGGTTACTCAGGGGATTCAGACACCTGGGACAGTTCCAGTCCATCCGGTTGCCCCAGCCCAAGCTTTTGTGGTCCCAGCTTTGGCAGATGACGAGCAACGCAGGTTAGAGAGATTTAACAGACTCCATCCCCTCCGAATTTTAGTGGTATTGAGGGCGAGGACGCCCAGGGCTTTTTGGACAAGTGTCAGAGGATCCTTCGCACAACAGGGATACTGGAGGCTAGTGGGGTCCCATTTACTACCTTCCAGTTTGCAGGAGCTGCACTCGCTTGGTGGGAGGCCTATGAGAGGCGTAGACCTGCCAATGCAACGCCCCTTACCTGGTGTCAGTTCTCCATTCTATTCCTGGAAAAGTATATACCGCAGTCCCACAGGGAGTTCGAGCAGTTGCACCAGGAGGACATGACCGTGACGCAGTATGAGATAAGGTTCTCCGAGTTGGCCCTTCATGCTATTTGGCTAGTTCCTACGGATAGGGAGAGAATCCGGAGGTTTGTTGGTGGCCTCACTTATCAGCTTTGGATTTTTCTGACTAGGGAGAGGGTATCTGGCGCTTATTTTGAGGAGGTGGTTGACATTACCAGAGAGATTGAGTCGGTTCGCCGCCAGGAGCGGATCGAGAGGGAGGCCAAAAGCTCTCGAGGATATGGGAGTTTTGGTGGGGTTCCTTCAGGGGTAAACCTCAGCCCGGCAGAGGCCGTCCATTCAGGAAGGCGCATCCAGGTCGCTCAAGTTATCGTGGTGGATCAGTTGGTCATGATCCTCATAGTCCGCATCAGGTGCACCCATCTTTCAGTGCCCTGCTAGCTCAAAGTTCATCTTGGGCACCATCGGTTCAGAGTTCATCTATGCCTGGTTCTTCCAGTGGTTATCCTGGTGCTAGGGGTTCCCTTCAGTCCCCAGTGCCATTCTCCGAGAGAGGTTGCTTTGAGTGTGGATATGTGGTCCATATTAAGAGGTTTTGTCCTCGTCTTGCGAGAGGTACTTATCAGCAGAGAAGTCAGCCCGCGATTTTAGGCTCAGTAGATACACCGCCCGCCCATGCAGCTAGAGGTGGGGTCAGGCAGGTAGGGGTCGCCCTATAGGGAGAGGTTGATCCGGTGGTGATCAGGCCCGATTTTATGCATTTGCAGCCAGACTGGATGAGATGGCTTCTGATGCCGTGATCCCAGGTATTGTTTCAATCTGTCACGAGAAGCTCAGGTGTTAATTGATTCTGGTTTTTCATATTCACATGTTCATCATATTTTAGCCCATTCTCTGGATACGCCCCGTGAATCTTTTGTTATATCTGTTCATGTGCTCGCCCTTGTGGGTGATAATGTTGTTACGGGCCGCGTGTTTTGGTTGTGTGTGGTTCCTATTGGGGTTCTGGAGACCCGGGTGGATGTGCCATTTCTGAGTATGGTCGGTTTCGACGTAGTTTGATCAGATAGATGATGATACTTTTAGGTATGGCTTGATGTAGATGTTTTCCACCGAATCGGATTGTTTGACTCCGTAGAGTTTGGACGTATGAGTTGGGTTCTTTCAGATTCGTGTGATTTGGTTCAGGTGTATACGGTGTGTGGAGGCGTGATTCTAATCTTGTAGATGAGTTCTGACGTGGAATTTGGGTTCTAAGGCGTAGGAATTAGGTGGATATAGTGGCATTCGAATGTGTTGTATTATTAGATCGATGTGGGGTAGGGTGATGTGGGTCGCCCCCGGGTGTGTGCATGGTAAGGTTATTCGGCGGTTGATGGCTTTTGGAACAACCCTTGGCACGTTCGAGGACGAACGTTTGTTTAAGAGGGGGAGAATGTAACGACCCGATCGGTCGTTACGTAGAACCTGCATTATAATTACTGTTCTTGACTTGTCATATGTGGGTTATACTATTATTGATGTGTTAGAGTTGGTAGGCTTGAAATCGGAATGGTTGTAGTGAGAGTTTAGTCGCTTAGTCTTTAAAAATAGCCTTAAAGTTGGAAAAGTCAACTGAGAGTTGACTTATTGGTAAACGACCTCGGAATACGGATTTTAGGGCTTGGATGGCTTCGTTAGGTGATTTGGGGCTTAGGAGTGTGTTCGGAATATTTTTGTCATGACCGGTGTAGAATTAGGCTTGAATTGGCGAAAGTTAGTTTTTGGTGATTTTCGATCGGCAGTGGAAAATAAGCTATCGGGGTCGGAATAGAATTTCGAAAGTTGGAACAAGTTCGTAATGTCATTTTTGATATGTCTGCAAAATTTCAGGTCAACCGGAGTTGTTTTGCATAGTTTCGGCACCATTGGAGGATTTTAGAAATTTCAAAGTTTTTAGGCTTGAATTTGATGTGATTTTTGGTGTTTTGATGTTATTTTTAGTGTTTCGGGAGTGCACCTAAGTTTGAATGATCATATATGTTATGTTGGTATAATTGGTTGGGGTCCCGAGGGGGCTCAAGATTGATTTCGGGTGATTAACAAAAGTTTTAAAGTTGGTAAAATGCGGCTTCGGCTGCTGGTGCTGGTGTAACCGCACCTGCGAAAGTGTGACCACAGGAGCGAGCAAAGCTCCGCAAATGCGGAATTTGAGAGGCCCAGTAGAGGATCGCAGGTGTGGGAGGAGGATCGCACCTGCGATGTCGCAGGTGCGGATAAGGGGTCGCAGGTGCGGAGGCTCCGCAGGTGCGGGTCCGCAGGTGCGCTTAAGTGGCCGCAGGTGCGGAACCACTGTTCAGAAAGTATAAAAAACCTGCCTTCGCGATTTTTAACTCTCTTTTCACCATTGTCGTACGGGCTCCGAGGTTTTTGAGGGATTTTGAAGAGGGAAATGCTGGTTCATCATTGAGGTAAGGTTTTTGGACTTAATAACTCAATTATATGTGATTTGAGATCTTATATCAGTGTTTAATTATGAAAATCAGTAGGAAAAAGGTGGGGTTAGGGCTTGATTTTTGAGACCTTTAGGGGTCTATTTGAGGGGTCAAACGAACTCCGATTTTCGAGTTCTTTATATGTACAGACTCGTGGGATGATGAAGAATATTTTGGTATAAAATTTGTCAAGTTCCGAGACGCGGGATCGAGGGTCGGATTTTGACCAAATTCTGGTTTTTGAACTAAATTTGGTACTTTTCAATTGGAATTCATTCCTTAAGCATAATTTGATGATAAAAATCTGAACTTGGTAGATTTGGAGCACTTAGAGGCCGGATTTGGAGGCAAGGGCACTGCAGAATAGTATTTTAGCCGGTTTTGAGGTAAGTAACGTTTCCAAACTTGGTTCTGAGGGTTCGAAACTCCGAGCTAAATGATTTATGACTATAATCGAGGTGACACGCATGCCAAGTGACGGGCGTGCGGGCGTGCACCGAGTATTTGTGGTCTGGCTTATCCCATGGCACCGCTTAGTGATTATTCTCTGATGATACCTCTGCTTCTGTTAATGTGGTAATTGTTAACCTGTTAGAAATCATGTTAAGTATAAATGCTAGGCTTCATGCCGAAAATGCTGAGACCCGAGTGGTCATTCATTACTGTCTCATTTTGTGATTATTCGATTTCATATACTCAGTCCTGTTATAGCATATCACTTCATATCTCAGTCTCAGTATTGTTAATTATATGCATACTTATTATCATTGTTTCGTGCCGATGGATGCATCTCTGATCCATGTGAGTGAGACTGAAGAGTAATGACTGAGTGAGGCCGAGAGCCTGTTATTGAGACAGTTATGAGAACGGACTACACACTGCAGCGATATTTAAATCATGCCTTCATTGGCTTGATATGGCGCTTGGGCCACTAGGTCCCCTCCGGAGTATTTACACCCCAGTGAGCGCATTGATGTGAGGGATGGATCTTCCCTAGGCATGGATGTTGTTCGAAGTGGATGTTATGTGATTGTCCCTGGACATGGATCTTGTTCGAGTGTTGTAATCCGAAGATGAAATTTCTCCGTGGGGATGGATTGGCCTTCCTTTTTCCTCAGTACGGAGTGACTACGGTCACCAATGATTATGTACATTCCGGGATGGACCTCTCCCTGGGCTTGAGAGCCATATACAGTACTGAGTGGACTGTTGTGTGAGGGTTTTGAGCACTATGTGCATATCCACATTAATTTCATACATATATTTTATGATGGCATGTAGAGTATACTGGCATAATCGGCATATTTACTCATCCTGATAAACTGCTAGCATGTCTAAATTCTGTATATTGTTCATCGTATAATTTTGAGATTTTGTCTGTCACTACTTCTCAGCCCATAGTTTGGGTTTGTTACTTCTGAGTTGGTGTACTCACGTTACCCCTGCACCTTGTGTGCAGATCCAGGTACACCGGGACCTGGTAGTGGATATTGAGCAGTGATCAGAGTTTTCAGTGGAGTTGTCGAGGTAGCAGCTGGCGATCGCGACCTCGTCTTCTCTTCCTTATTCCACCTGTTGCACTTATTTTGAGACTATGTTGTCTATTTCTTCATTCTTTATTTTTTATATATATAGAAGCTCATGACTGAGTGACACCAGATCCGGGTTGGAGATTTAAATTTTGTTTCAAATATTGTTTTTAAATTTCAGACTCTCAGTATTATTAATAAATTCATTTAAAAATATCTCATTTTTACTGGAAATTGAATTTAGCTTAGATAAAAAGGGTGGTTTTCCTGGTTCCACGACAGGCACCATCACGACTCCGAAATCGGGTCGTGACAATCTCCATTATCAGCATCAAATTCTTTTGTATTAGTAAAAGACATTACTAATCCAGTTATATTAGGTACTCCCTTCATCGAGGAACTCATACCTTTTATGGTAACAAAATAAGGTATTATAATCGAACGTGTAGGAAGTAGAACCTTTATTCCTTTTGATAGACTGCAAATGACAAAACTCTTGTCTACCATAAAAAGTAAAGAAGCACATATCAATTTTTTTTAAAAGAAGAAGTAGCTTTTCAAAGGATACAACAACAACTTCAAGATTCTTCTTTACAAGAGAAGATAAAAATTTTGGAAACCAAAATCCAAATAGAACTTTGTGTTGATTTACCTACAGCCTTTTGGAACCGCAAAAAACACATCGTTAGGCTCCCTTACGAACCTGACTTTGATGAAAAACCATCCCCACAAAGGCTCGTCCCATCTAGATGAATCACGAGCTAACAATTTATTGTCAAAAAGAAATTAATGATCTCCTTGAAAAATACATCATCTCTCCAAGCAAATCTCCTTGGAGCTGTGCTGCCTTTTATGTCAATAAAAACTCTGAAATTGAATGAGGTGTCCCTCAATTTTTCATCAATTATAAACCTTTAAATAAAGCACTTTGCTGGATTAGATACCCTATTCCAAACAAGAAGGATTTACTTCAACGACTTTATGCTACAACTTTCTTTTCAAAATTCGATCTAAAATGAAGATTTTGGCAAATTCAAATAGATCCCAAAGAAAGATATAAAACTGCTTTTACAGTGCCATTTGGACAATACGAATGAAATGTAATGCCATTTAGTTTAAAAAATGCTCCTTCCGAATTTCAAAGGATAATGAATGATATTTTAATCCCCTTTCATAATTTATTATTGTTTATATTGATGATGTTTTAGTATTTTCTACTAGCATAGATAAATATTTTAAACATCTAAAGGTTTTCTTGAATGTTATCAATGAAAGTGGATTAGTTTTATCAAAAACTAAATATAGTCTTTTTCAAATCAACATCGGATTTCTTGGGCATAATATCGAGCAAGGAACCATTTTCCCCATTCAAAGATCTATACAATTTGCTGACAAATTTCCTGACCAAATTCTAGATAAAACCCAACTCCAAAGATTTTTAGGATGAGTTAATTATGTATCAGATTTTATTCCAAGTCTTAGCAATTTGCTAAAACCTCTACATGATAGGTTGAAAAAACCTCCACCTTCGTGGACTTCGGTCCACACCAATATTATCAAAGAAATCAAATTGAAAGTTAAGGACCTTCCTTGCTTATCTCTTCCTGATCCTTCTGCATTTAAGATAGTTGAAACTGATGCATCGGACATTGGTTATGGTGGCATTTTAAAGCAGAAAAAAGATAACAAGGAACAAATTGTTGCATTTGAATCAAAATATTGGAATAATTCCCAAAAAATTATCCTACAACTAAAAAGAGATTTTAGAAATTGTTTTATGCATTTCTAAATTTCAAGTTGATTTATTAAATCACAATTTTTTTAAAGAATTGATTGTAAAGATGCGAAATTCGTTTACAAAAGGATGTGCAAAATCTTGCTTCTAAACATATATTTGCTAGGTGGAAAGCTATTTTATCTATTTTCGATTTTGATATAAAATATATCAAAGGGAGCTCAAACTGTATTCCAGATTTTCTTACCCGAGAATTCCTGCAGGGGAGATAAAAGGCCAAGAAAAAAGAAAAAAGAAGTTTCAGATCCTCCCAATACATGCTCTTCCTCCACCCGAGGAAATATTACTGAAGCAGTACCCAAAAAATCTGCTACAGATGTTGTTTCCAAACAACATACCATTTCAGTTGCCTCCAAGCAACCCTCAAAAGGCGCAACTGGATCAAGCCAGCCCAAATACAGAAAACCATCAGAATACACCATGAGCGGAGTCCCCCAAATTCATATGATAGAAAGTTTAGGACCCATCCCAATTTCCAGTCCAAAAATATGGGTAGACCTAGTTGAGGAAGATGAATCTCAACAAGCTCAGACCCAACTAGCACAAACCGTGACTTCTCCTTGGACAGAAGAAGAATTCATGCAATGACATCAACTCATGGGAATTAATGATCAAATGACCATGCCTGGCCTGTTTAAAAAATAAATGAGAGATTAGTACCAATTATATAAAAATTATAGTTCCAAGGTGGTAGCACAAAGACACGCATATTCTTCAACCTCTGTGGCGGCCCAAAGTCACACGGCTTCTTCAATTCCTGTGGCTGCTAAAAGCAACACACAAAAAATATTGGAGGCTACGAGCCCCATTGCAGGTACAGGATGTCTATCCAACATCCAAAAAACCACAACCAATCAGGCACTTTCTTCACCAGTGCCACAACCTATTTATTCAAACAAAAGCCCCTCTTCCGGGGAGCCTACTTATATTAAGAACGAAAGTGTCTACCCACTCATCCAAATTGAGCCAGAGTTCTGGCTTTCCAACCCCTAGGAGGTAGCTGAAAATACTTAATCCTTCAGCCAATTTCATTCAAAACACGCATAAACATACCCAAAAATACTATGAGTTCATTCTCACAGATACCGAGTCTTGCTTGTTTAAGCCCCATAAGGAAAAATAAACCCAATCATATGTCACACACACTAAGGTGTGGATTAACAAAATAATCTCACCAAAAGAATGGGGAACCCATCCAGCGAAATACAAAAGACTTTCCCAGCCTTTTAATCCGTAATTTTACAATTATTATGACTACCAAGCAGCATGGATGAATGCTTTCACCTTCCAAAACCAACTTGGAAAGCATTTGTGGTTCATCCTCTGGGGTAAACAAGTAACCTCTGACTTCCCTCAGTGGTTTATACATCAATAGTGGCCTGCATATGGTCATAGAGCTGAAATTCTCCCAGCACCAGCAAAGGAAGGTTATGATTATTTCTGCCATAGATTTTCTAGTGAACAGCAGATACCCATGCTCCTCCAATTTTTTCACAGATTTCATATCCCATGGATATACTCCCAGAAGTTTTCCTTCCACAAGTCAGAAGAATATAAAGGACTACCGTGGTTAGCCCTCCAAGGCCACTACAAGTGGTACAAAATGTGAGATTCATCCGAAGCTTATGTGCCAGCAGTAGAGAAGTGGTTTATATCTCATCCGCAGTATCTACCTATAACAGATGCTGCCCAACTATTAGTTTAACAACAAAAGTCCATTGCAAACGCACAACTAGCCGGTTCCAGCAGCAAGCTTGATATTACTTAGCAAAAGGAAAAAATTCTTGATTCTCTTAAGAATCAAATTATAGGTCAACAAAGCCAAGCATATTCGTCTGACAAATCTTCATCATCAGAACACCTTGATTTAATTTTCTGAAAAATTAATCAGAAATTACATGTAACGACCCGGCTGGTCGTTCCGAGAGTTTAGCCCCGTTTCTGCTTCATTATATGTCGATTCAGCTTCATTACGTTGTGTTAGATTGGTTGGCTCGGGTTCAGAGCGATTTTTTGAGAGAAATGAGACACCTAGTCTCTTAAGTTGGACTTATGGTTAGGAATGTATTCGGAATGAAGTTTTGATGTCCAGTGTAGAATTAGGCTTGAATTGGCAAAAGTTAGTTTTTGGCGATTTCCGGTCGACAAGGGAAAATAGGCTATCAGGCTTGGAATGGAATTTCGGAAGTTGGAGCAGGTTCATAATGTCATTTTGGATATGTGTGCAAATTTTCAGGTAAATCGGATGTGTTTTGGATGGTTTCGGCATCCTTGGTGAAATTTAGAAGTTTTAAAGTTCATAGGCTTGAATTTGAGGTGATTTTGGTGTTTTTGCATTGTTTTTGGTGTTTCAAGGGCTCGACTAAGTTTTAATGAGATTATGGGATGTGTTGGTATGTTTGGTTGGGGTCCCGAGGGGCTCGGGATTGATTTCGGACGGTTAGCGGAGATTTGGACTTGGAAAAATGTAGCAAAGCTGCTGCTGGTGCCAGTTTAGTGGTTGTCCGCACCTGCGGATTGGGGACCGCAGATGCGATAGTCATAGGAGCGGGAGGCGACCGCAGAAGCGGAGAAGGTTGCATAAGCGGAGTGTTTGACCGCACCTGCGGGCTCGTAGGTGCGAGGCCTGGGGCGCAAGTGCGGAATCTGGGGAGTTAGTGAGAGTCGCAGGTGTGGAGCCTTGATCGCAGGTGAGGTCCTGCAGGCGCGTGAAATGGGCCGCAAGTGCGGAACCCCTGGACAGAGCATATAAATTTCATCCTTCGCGAATTTCCTCATCCTTCACCATTTTTGAAGGCGGGTTTGGAGCTTTTTGAGGGATTTTGAAGAGGGATTCAAGGGGAACTCATTGAGGTAACATTTTTGAACCTAATACTCGATTCAATGTTGATATTTGACTGATTAATTATGAAATTTGTGGGATTTAATGGTGTAATTGAGGGGTTAATGCTTGGAAACTTGAGACTTTGATTTAAGGATTTGAGGGGTCATTTGCAGTCGGATTTTGATGTATTTGGTATGTATGGACTCGTGGGAGTGTAAGGGTTCTAGTTTTGTGATTTATGTCAAGTTTCGAGACGTGGGACCAGGGGCCGGATTTGGCTGAATTCGGGATTTGTGATGTAATTTGATAATTTTGATATGGGCTTCGCTTCTTTATCATATACTAATGATATAGTGCTGATTCTGGTTAGATTCAAGGTGATTTGTGGCCGAGTCGAGCAACAAGAGCATTGCAGAGTAGAGTTTTGGCTTGATTGAGGTTAGTAACGTTTCCAAACTTGGTTTTGAGGGTTCAAAATCCCGAACTAGTTGTTATGTGATTAGAATTGGTGACGCACATGCCAAGTGACGGGCGTGCGGGCGTGCACTGTGAGACTTGTGACCTGGTTCATCCCATGGAACCTCTTAGTGATTATTCCCTGATGATATCTGTGCTTCTATTAATGTGAATAATGCGAACATGGTAGAAATCATGATAAGTTATATATATTAAGGCTTCACGCCAAAAATGCTGAGACCCGAGTGGTCGTATGTTACTGTCTCATTTTGTGATTTATTTGATTCCATATACTCAATCATGTTATATCATATCACTTCATACCTCAGGCTCAGTATTATTAATTATATGCATACTTATCATTGTTTCGGGCTGATGGATGCATCTGTGATCCATGTGAGTGAGATTGGAGAGTAATGACTGAGTGAGGCCGATATCCTGTTATTGAGACAGTTATGAGATCAGACTGCACCGCAAAGATACTTAAATCACGCCTTTGTTGGCTTGATATAGCGCTTGGGCCACTAGGGCCCCTCCGAAGTCTTTACACCCCTAGTGAGCACATTGATGATGAGGGATGGATTTTCCCTGGACATGGATCTTGTCTGAAGCTGATGTTATGTGAGGGATGGATCTTCCCTGGGCATGGATCTTGTTCGAAGCTGATGTTATGTGAGGGATGGATCTTCCCTGGACATGAATCTTGTCCGAAGTTGATGCTATGAGGGATGGATCGTCCCTGGACATGGATTTTGTCCGGGTGTTGTATTCCGAGATGGATCTTCTCCGTGGGGATGGACTGGACTTTTCCTTAGTACGGAGTGACTACGATCACCGGTGTTTATGCATATTCCGGGATGGAACTTCCCTGGGCCTGAGAGCCATATATAGTACTGAGTGGACTTCTGTGGGAGAGTTGTGAGCACTATGTGCATTTTCACACTGTGACATGTTGGCATGTAGAGCATATTGAGGTATATCTAGCATATTCTGTTGTTATTTTCTGATAAACTGTGAACATGCCTAAATTTTGTATGCTGATGATTTAATTATTGGGGTTTAGTCCGTCACTACCTCTCAGCCCATAGTTTGGGTTCGTTACTTCTGAGTTGGTGTACTCACGTTACCCCCTGCACCTCGTGTGCAGATCCAGGTACATCGGGAACCGGTAGTGGTTGCTGAGCGGCTGTCAGAGTTTCTTTCGAAGTCGTCGAGGTAGCAGCTGGCGATCGAAGCCTCGCCTTCTCCTTCTCTATCTTCCTGTTGCACTTTTATTATTTCAGACTATGTTGTCCAGTTTGTATTTTGACACTCTTACGTTGTAGCAGCTCATGACTCGGTGACACTAGATCTGGGATCGGGGTTCTTTTATTCATGTTATTAATGATGTCCAAATCTTAGATGCTTTATAAAAGCGAGACTCTTGTTGTAAATGTGGTGATTTTCCTGAAAATAAATTTTAATAAATGAAATGTGTGGCTTGCCTGATTTCACGATAGGCGCTATCACTATCCCTAAGGTTGGGAATGTGGGTCGTGACATTACATCAGCATGACAACAGAATGACATCACAACTGACATCATCCATGACATCAGCTAGCACTTACTCCTAATGACATCATGGATGACATTAGAAAATACTATGTAATTTTTTAATTTTTGGCTATAAATAGCCCCCCGTATCACTTGTAAAACAGACCTTACACTACCACTTGAGAAAGAATTTCCCTCTCTCTAGAATTGGTTAGAGCTCTCTCTCTAAATATATTATAAGATTTTAACTTATGTTATCAATTTTTGTATTTTCAATAACATTCAAGCTTTACTTTATTTTGTTCTTGCTCACTAACTCCATTTACATTACTCTGCATTATGATTGGTTATACCGCCTAATTTACTTTATCGCAATTTATTTACATGGTTGGCTCTGCCCCATAAATTTCTTTATTAGCAATTTAATTTTTCTTATTCTGCACAATTAATTATTTTTATTGCTATTTCTTCCTGTTCTTACATTTATTTATTTTTTTCCTAATCTTTTAGGGGCTTCGCTTCCAGTCCCCTTGTGTGTGTGTGTGTGTGTGTGTGTGTGTGTATATATATATATATATATATATTATTATTATTGTATGTTTGACTAACGAATGTAATTATTTTTACCGACCGACCAACTGCGTAACTTGTTTGAAAATAGATAGGGGCTTTTGCATCTATGCCCGATTTGGGGTCAGAATTGAACCTGTACCCACTTTGCAAAAAATATTTAGAAGTCTACCTACCTTACGATCAACTCTAGACTTATCAAATCTGAAATTTTAAAAAAAAGTCTGAAGTAAAATAGGTCTGAAGTACAACCAATTGTTTCATGCACTTAAGCCCAATAAGCGTGAAGTGAAAAATTACACTTAAGGACAAAAGGTCTGAGTGCAACAAACTTTTTCCTACACTTAAGGGCTAGTAAGTCTGAAGTGAAAAATCACTTCAGATGCACTTAAGTCAAATATGTCTGAATTGCAACCGATGGTTTCATGCAATTAAGGCCAATAGGTCTGAAGTGAAAAATTGCACTTCAGATGCACTTAAACCCAAAAGGTCTGTAGTGCAACAAACGTATTCCTACACTTAAAGCCAATAAGTCTGAAGTAAAGCACTTCAGATGCGCTTAAGGACAAAAGGTGTAAAGTGTAATCAACGTTTTCATGCACTTAAGACCAAATAGGCTTGAAAGCAAATTGCTCGAAACATATTTTTTTTTTAAAAATTTTAACAATCCAATTTACGATTTACTACCTAAATCTACTCCAAATGATCTTACATTTGAAATATAACCTCCAAATATCATCAAAAATAAACCCCAATCATCAATTTGTCAAAACAAATCTAACGAACCCATTTTGCAATTAAGAAAAAGAAAAAGAAGAATTCTAAGAAATAGTAAAAATAAAGAAAGCACCACAATAACTCACCACTATAAAACATCATAAACTACCTTAACATTGTTCATAAACGCCATATAAAATCACTGTTACCCGAAGAAGAAGAAGAAGAAGAAGAAGAAGAAGAAGAAGAAGAAGAAGAAGAAGAAGTTGTTTAAACAATGAGTACAAATAAAAATAAAAATAAAAAGTGGATACAAATTAAATGAGGGCGATCAAATAGGGTGTCTCGTGCAATTTTTACAAATAGGTGCATGCTTCAAAAGAGATGGGCCAGCCCAAGCACCGGCAAGAATGGGGTATTTGCATCTATACCCGCTTTTTGGGTCACGTTTTAACTTATACCCTCTTTGCAAAAAAAATTACAAGCGTACCCGCTTTTCGCCTAAACTTCAGGCATACAGGCTTGAAGTAGCAAAGGCAATCACGCAAACTTCAACATTCTAGTAGACGGCTGAACTTAAGCATTCTACTAGCTGATGTTTTGTTCTCTATTTGTTGAACTTCAACATGTTTTAGCTGAAGTTTTGTCCTGGATTCAATAGTTTTGTCGTAAAGCTTTTTCAAAAACTTCAGCAGGAGATGCTGAAGTTATTTAGTTCATTTGTAAAACTTCAGCACTAAATAAGCTCAAGTTTTGTTTTGGATTCATTAGTTTTGTCGTAAAGCTTTTTCAAAAAACTTCAGCAGAAGATGCTTAAGTAAGCTGAAGTTTTGTTCTATATTTGCTGAACTTCAGCATTTTTTAGCTGAAGCTTTGTTATGTTTGTGATGAACTTCAGGATTGAAGTTTGTTTTGTATTTGCTGAACTTCAGCATTCTAGGAGCTGAAGTTTTTGTTTATATTTGCTGAACTTCAGCATTCTTAACTTTATTTGTTTGGGAGTTATTAAGTTGGCCCAAGTACATAAGCAACGAACGTTAATCTTCAGTAGAAAGTTCATCCCTGTGAATTAAAGTTCCATAGAAGCACCAACAACATCAAAAGAAAGAAGAAGAAGAAGAAAAGAAGAAGAAAACGAAGGAGGAGAAGGATGAGGAGAAAGGGGGCTGAAGTTGTTTAAAAAGTGAGTACACGTTAAATTTTTTTTTAAAAATGGATATAGATTAAATGGAGGCGACCAAATAGGACGCCCCGCGCAATTTTTACGGCAAGAATTGGTTGAGTCGCCCCGCGCAATTTTTACGGCAAGAATTGGTTGTGATCTCTCAGGCCCACTTAGATCTTAAATTTGAGTTATGCGTTGCTTCACTCTAACCCTTTCTTCAATTCAAAGCTAGATTAAAAGAAAAAGCACTTCATAACTGAGAAACATTATATGCTAGGTATACTACCATCAACATAAATTTTAGCTCCAATGTTTATTTCAAGGCATTGAAAACCTTTGAAATCTAAAATTTAATATTTTAGTAACCTCTCATGTGTAATGGTGGCAAAATGAGTAAAAAAATAGTTATTTATCTATATTATCTATTAAAAAATGGGTTGAATTATGATTTTTTTAAAAATGAGTCAAATATGAATAATATCCATATTATCCACTTAAACAATGAGTTTAAACTGGGGGTTCTTCAAGTTTGGGAGACTAGAAATTTTCCCAAAAATGATCATATTCACGAAGCCATAGATAATATAGATATTGTGCGCAGCTTAACCTATTTTCTTTAGTATTACATATGGGTCGAATCAGATAATTTATTTGCTTTGTATTACCCGTTTTCGACCCACCCATATCCGAACGGATCCGCCAGTTTGCTCCCCTACTCATGAGTAAGCTTTTAATTTTCTGGGGACAATAATTACAGACAACATAATCATTTATAAATCTGAAGAAAGATGAATAAATAGAATATTAGTGTTTAGGTAGTTTAAGTCAAAATCTTATCCCTAATTCAAATTTCAACCATTCTTTTCTTGTCATGGAGAGGGACTAGTTACTAACTCAGCTACTATAATCCAGTTGCTGACACTCTAATGAGCTTCTCAGAGTTTGTTATTGGATTAATTATTTGCTAATTAATCAGAAAGATGGGTTATTCTTGTCTTTTGCGTTTGAGACAAGTGGTTAATAAACGTTTAAAATCATCTGAATAGAATTAAGCAGTTCTATTTGACAAAACATTATTGGGAACAATTTAATATAGGGTGAAGTACAAGGGATGACGGCCCCTCAGCTCAGCTCGAGGCAAACAGAAGAAATTAACAAAGATATTAAAAACAACAAAAAGTAGAAACATGTACGATTATATATAAATGTTTTGGTGAAATTTGTCGTGAATCGAATAGTGAATACTAAAAAGTGGTTAAGTATAGCAGGACATATATAATCTCCAAAGTTGAGATTTCAAAAGCTTATACCAATTAATATCTTAAAAAAATGAGCTTAAAAATAATTAACATTTAAAAATTACAACTAATGTTTTTTTGGCATGGTGTGTTCTAGGAAACAAAAACTATTTTTAAGTAAACAACTGTTTTATTTCCAAATTTAAATCTTAACAAATGTAGGTTATTATCCAAACAAGGAACAAAACAAAGAACATACATAAAACTACTGTTTTACGAACAAAATGGCACCTAAGTCATAATTTTACAAGGATATATTTATTATGGGATTATTCCCGACGATGGAAGTCTGACAATACTTTCTCGATCCAGTCAGGTGTAATAACTATAAAATACATATCATTTAATAATAATTAAGCGATAAATAGATAGATAAAAAATACATATATATCTTGTATTTGTTAATTGAGTTTAAATATTTGCGAGTAAGTTAGTTTCCAGATTAATCTACACAGAGTGAGACTCATTTATGGTGATGATAGCCCCAGGTTTCCTCAGTAGCAAATGCACTTTCAGCTGCACATGGCAAATAAATGCATACTATACCTGATGCGTCCATATCTTGTATTTATATCAATCTTTTATACTTGAATATTTTATATAATTTGCATTTTTATGCTTTAAAAATCAAGAAATTTGTAATATTGTCAGAGCCAATTTCATCCTGAATTCCAATAAAACATCATCAATAATTATTTTAAGATCATGAACTCGATTTTTTGGTCTTCATAATTTATTAACTCATAGAAAAACCTGCATCATCCACAGACTAATTATTATGCTCGCAACAAAACTTTTGTTTTTCCACAATGATTTTAAGAAAAATGATACATAAGATTGGAAGATTGCCATGGCAGGCAAGTCTCAGGCAAGATTTCAATAGTCTCTAGCGACTAAGTGGACAAGGGAATTCTTACCGTAAATTTTTTGGTGCGATTGTAGAATTCCTTCGTTCCTAACTGGAAATTTCGTGTTCGAGTCGTACAAATGAAAAAAATTCTAATCGCAAGCGCTTTTCCTTTTAATGGGTCTTATGCTATACAAATTGTAAAAATAGCACGGGCTAGTTAGTTTTGTCATTCAAAAATAGCCAGCGTTTGCCAAGTCATTAAAAAATAGCAACTATTTTGCTGCAACAGAGACCGATCCAACATAATATACCGGAGTTCGGTGCACCTGTGTATGAATTTCTAGCATATTATGCTGGAACTCCAACACACAGAAAGTTCCAGCATAATATACTAGAGGTTCGATCACCTGTGTATGAACTTCCAGCATATTATGCTGGAACTCCAACACACAGAAAGTTCCAGCATAATATACTAGAGATTCGATCACCTGTGTATGAACTTCCAACATATTATACTGGACCGGTATACTTTGCTGGAACTCCAGTATATTATATTGGATTATACCGGAGTTCTGGTATACTTATGCTGGAGCTCCATTATATTATGCTGGAGTTCCAGTATACTTATGCTGGAACTCCAGTATAATATACTGGAGTATTTTCCGGATTTTGAACGGTGTTTTTGTTCAAATTTATTATTACATGAAAAATGACTAAATTTCGATTACTTTTGAAAATGTGGCTATTTTTAAATGATCACTTGTAAATCTGGCTATTTTTAAATTTCATCCATACAAATTTCATACCAAACACCGGTTGAAAATAAAAAAAATAAATTTTTTTTAAAGAATCTCACCATAATGTTTTTGGTGGTTACGTTAGTGAACCATCTTTAAAGAAAGGATGGGACAGAACATTGGGAAAACTATCTGGAGCTCCAATAATATTAATTTCGTCCTATATTTATCACGTAAAACCCTGAAGTATTACTTTTCAGGCCTCAAATTGAAAGTGCAAATTTATGTATCTGGCTGAAGTTGCATCATTCGTATCCAATTTGATATGCAGGACAAACGTCACGCTTTGTTTGATCTTGCTCTCTTCTCACATTATTTTTCTTCACTTTGACCAAATCATAATGGGATTAGAATTGAAAATTCCTTGGCTATATGAATATTAATGTATTAGCATTTGTAAAAAGAAAATTATTACATGGCGTTTCGGGGAAGGAGATGGGCATATACCAATTTTGAAGACTCTCGCTAATACGATTATGCTATAATATCTTTCCTCAAATTGAAGACATTCAATTTCATATTTAGTGCTTAGTTTATGATACAAATTTCGTTGTATTGGATCGTACTTTTGGGGCTTTTGCATTTACACTTGGTTTTGAGGTTACAATTGAACATATACCCACTTTGCA
This sequence comes from Nicotiana paniculata, assembly GCA_005239505.1. Taxonomy (NCBI): domain Eukaryota; kingdom Viridiplantae; phylum Streptophyta; class Magnoliopsida; order Solanales; family Solanaceae; genus Nicotiana; species Nicotiana paniculata. The sequence goes on along the minus strand of ML312252.1, from coordinate 149,573 downwards.
AGAACGCTTGCAAGCGTATCCACTTTACGATCAACTTCAGACTTATCGGGTATGAAGTTAAAAAAAATTTAGAATGAAGTGAAAAATTACACTTCAAATGCACTTAAGGCCAAATAGGTCTGAAGTGCAACCAATGATTTCAAGCACTTAAGGCTAATAAGTCTGAATTGAAAAATTGCACTTCAGATGCACTTAAGACCTAAAAGTCTGAAGTGGAACGAACATTTTTCATTCACTTAAGGCCAATAAGTCTGAAATGAAAATTTGCTCTTCAATGCACTTAAGGCCAAATAGGTCTCAAGTGTAACCAATAGTTTCATGCACTCAAGGCCAATAAGTCTGAAGTGAATAATTGCACTTCAGATGCACTTAAGGCTGAAAGATCTGAAGCGCGACCAACATTTTTATGCACTTAAGGCCAAATAGGCCTGAAGTGCAAATTGTCTAAAAATAGAAATTTGTTCTTCGAATTATAACAATACAATATACGATTTAATACCTAAATCTACTCCAAATGAGCTCAAATTTGAAACATAACCTTCAAATATCATCAGGACCAAACTCCAATCATCAATTTGTCAAAACAACATTAATCTAATGAGCCCATTTTGCAATTAAGAAAAAGAAGAAGAAGAAAACCTAAGCGATAGTAAAAAATAAAGCGTCATAACAGCTCACTATTGTAAAACATCATAAATTACATTCAATTATGTTCACAACCACCATATAAAATCATTGTCACCCGAAGAAGAAGAAGAAGGAGGAGGAGGAGGAGGAGGAGGAGAAGGAGAAAGATGCCTGAAATTGTTTAAAAAGTGGGTACAAATTTTTTTTTTTTAAAAGTGCATATAGGTTAAATGAGGGCGACCAAATAGGGCGCCCCGTGCAATTTTTACTATTCTTTTCAACTTAAGGATATCTGTTGAAGCTAATATCTGGATTAGGGCTAATTTACTAAAAAAATATTTTACATACATCAAAATACTGAGTCCGGAACCCAAGTACTGCCATTTTTGGCACAAAGAATGAAAACAGGTGAAAAAAAAAGAACACTTTTATGTATAACGCCCAAATATTGGGCGCTATACATTAATGGTAACTGTGCCATTAATGTATAGTGTCCAATATTTGGGCGCTATACTGCAAGATCTGACGCTGCAGGTATAGCGCCCAAATATCCGACGCTATACCCCTTTTTAAAAACCCACTCATCTTCTCCAGACGGCTTTCTGTTTCTTCTTCTCCATTTTTTAATCTTCCTTCTTCTTCTTTGGTCCCCCCTCCATCCCCGCTGCTCTACTTCATTTTAAAAAAAAAAAATTGTGGGTCCCCCCGTCACATAAAAGGTGAAGAACGTAGGTCCACTTTCGAGTAAAGCTTCGTATTATTGTGGATTCTCACTTCCGAGGTCAAATTTTCAATCGATTTGCTTTCCAAAAACTTTAAATCGAGGTATTTCAATTTATTTTATGTTAAAACTTTTATAATAATGCATATTAGTTGATTTGTATGTATTATATTTTATTTTGTATTCTTTTTGCGAAACTAGTATGTTAAATTTATCCGGACTTAATATTAGTGTCGTATAAAAAAATATAAATTTGTCAATGTCTGTTAATATCCGGATTTATATATATGTGTTTTCATGCTGTTTTAGATTATATTAGTGTTTTAGATTTTTTTTTGCTTAGTAAAATCTAGACCTTTTTAGCATAGTAAAATGTAGACCCTTCTAGCGTAGTAAAATGTAGAACCTTGTAGCGTAGTAAAGTGTAATATTTTAGCGTAGAATTCCTTTAGTTTAAGTATCTTATACTGGTAGTTGAAAATACAAACTTTGTATAATTAAGTTATTAATTGTACCAACACACAAAATTATAAAAATATTGAATTTGACACAAATAATTATTAATGTTAGTTTGGTGCCACTGAGCTTCAAAATATCGAGCCCGGAACCCATAGGTATATATATAAAATTAAACAATTAAATAATTAAAAATTATGAATTTAAATTATAAAACAAACACACGAAATTATAAAAATATTGAATTTGACACAAATAACTATTAATGTTAGTTTGGTGCCACTGGGCCTCAAAATATCGAGTCCGGAACCTATATATATATATATATATATATATATATATATATATACACACACACACACATTGAACACTCCTTTCCATCAATGCCGTCGCAGCTGCAGACCGTTCACCAAACCTCTCCGCCATCTGCTTGAACGACATCCGCACCATGGTTGTGACAGGTAATCCTCTTGCCGACTTCAATAACCCATTGAAAGACTCTGATACGTTTGTAGTCAGAATTCCCCATCGTCTGCCACCATCCGCATGTAAAGTCCACTTTTCAGGGTGATGTCGCATTAACCAACAATAGGCTGCCTCGTCTTCTTGCCCGATTGATTCCATGTACCTCCGGAATTTATGTTGTTGGTGGTCTGTTGCTGCCATCCACATCAAATCATGTAGATCCTTGTTAGGATATGCCTTTTGGAAATTGGCCTTAAAGTGCCTCACACAGTAACAATGGTATGCATAAGGTTCTTTCCATGCAGGCAAGTTCTCCACAGAACTTAAGATACCACCGTGCCGATCAGATATTAGACAAATACCGGAACGCTGTTTGACAACGTGCTCTTTCAAGTGGTTAAAAAACAGCGTCCACGTCTCTGTGCTTTCATTGGCACAAACAACAAAAGCTATAGGAAATAGCTGTCCATTAGCATCTACTGCCACGACTATCAATAGCTTGATATCGTACTTTCCATAGACATGAGTTCCGTCTATGGATATTACGGGTCGGCAATGCAAAAATCCATCAATTGCTAGTTTAAATGCCCAGAACACGTAATTGAATATATATTCTGGTTTTCCCTGACTCCGCTCAAGCTTCCATTCAACAACCGTCCCGGGGTTAAAGTGCTGCAGTGCGGCCATGTACTTTGGCAGAGATGCAAATGACTTATCCCAGTTATCGTAAACAATTTCAAACGCTCGTTTGCGCTCGAGAAATGCCTTTCTTTTGGTAATGGTATGGCCATATTCTTGGTGCACTGATGTAATGCCCTCTTTGATTTTATACCTTATGGACGCTTCGAGGTGTGGAATAAGTACAAGAGAAATCAAGTCAATATCCAAGTTGAAGTGATTCCCGTTGAATGTGTCCATTTCGCTTTTGGGTGGGAATGTATTTACCCACTTTCCACAGGCCTGTCTTCTTCTTGGTCGCACACAACATCCAATTACATGGCCAAAACCACCTGCGGCAAACAACCTTGTATACCAACGGACTTGACTCCCATACCTGTATCTCACGACACTCATTTATGTTGTGCATTTTACAAGCCCTGCTTACGCGCACTTTATCAGGAAAAAGCATGCCCTTTTCAAGCACCATTGGTCTAGACTCGTCCCACATTCCTGTCCGAATTTCATCAAAATCCCTTGTGTGAGCTTTCACATCCGGCATGCTTGGCAAGTTATTAATGTAAGGAATATCTCTTGAATGAAACGACACTTCAGACTCGTACACTCTTCGTTTAGGGGGGAGGGGTTGTAGCATACTCTCTCTTCAAATCAGGTCCTTCCTCCTCATCCTCCTCATCACCATCCTCACGAGGAAAGGGTGTCTCGTATCCGGATTCATCAGCATTGTTGTCATAATCACTGTTCTCTTCCTCACTCTGTGCATCTGCCAGATCCCGATTTAATACGTCGTTTTCGGGTAATTGAGTTAGTACGGGTGGTTCAACTTGCTGGTTTTCACTACACAACCAACAAAAATATAAGCTACTGAAATTAATAAATACTTTCCATATAGCTATATCACTTCACTTACAAGTCGTAATGTGATGAAATCCTATGATGGATGTTTTCAATTAGGTGATGACTACCGGATGGGCCACTTGTAAAATTCATATCCGGCCGGTACTCCCTGTTAAATATATGAGTGTTAATACAAATTCAATACATCAAAAATGTACATAATTAACACAAATGAAAATTGAAGTTTACCACTCGTCTTGTGAATTATGAAAAGCAGGATAGAAATTATTTTCTCGCTGCTCATTCGCCGGCGGTGATAAGTTTAAATAAAGAAAAAATCTTTCATCCGGAACTTGTCCGGCAAAAACTGCTCTAGAATAACCACCCGATGACTGGGGGTTATCCCTACTACGCGCAATCTCGTTTTTGGGAACGTCTTCGACCTTGACGTATATCTCCAACATTGTGATTACAAGAAATTTCCGGCATTCATCCGGAGTCCTCAGAAAATCACTCAAAGTTTCATCATCGTTGATGTTAAACTCCGAGTAAAAAGCAACCCCTTGCGGCGTGACGGAATACAGATATCTTTCGGTTACTTTAAGAATCATTGAACGTTTCCTCACACTCATTTTTTGCATAAAAACGATATCAATTTATCGTACTCCATTGTAAGTGAGAATTTAACATGACACTGTGCAGGTAAACTGTATCCCACAGAGTTATTCTTCATCACAACCTCACCCCCCCAATATAATGAAACTCTTATTCTACGTTCTTCAGACATAATAAAAAAATGCTGGAAAATTTAACAGCAAGAAACGTTTGAACGAGACTTAAAAATTTTTTTGAATGATTTTTCTTACAATCTTAACCTCTTTATATAGGAAATGGCTAGCCGGATTTTTTTTTTAAATGTATAACGCCCAAAAACTGGGCGCTACGCAGTTTAATTATTGTACCCAACAAGAAATACGAAATTAAAAAAAAGGGGTATAGCGCCGGATATTTGTAGTATAGCGCCCAAATATTGGACGCTATACATTAACGGCACAGTTACCGTTAATGTATAGCGTCCAATATTTGGGGGTTATACATAAAAGTGTTCTTTTTTTTCCCACCTATTTTCGTTCTTTGGGTCAAAAATGGCAGTACTTGAGTTCCGGACTCTCAAAATACCACCTCTACAACGACGTTCTAAAACACGCATCAAGTAGTAGACCATGTAATGACAGTTCATCAAATCAATGTGTCAATTTTTGGTATGTATTTGAGATTGATAACATTAACGTTGAATACAATATATATTATTTAGGTTGTTAGTAGGTATGATAAGGGGGGTATAGAAGAATTTTGATGTTTAGTGTTGCATAAAAAGAGTGAGACATGGTTTATAGTCCTTGTTGATGTTTATCAAGAAAAGTTGACTGGCGGCTTACAGCACTAGCTTGTCCATTAGACATGAATTCTCTGCCCTGAAATTGCTACACATGTTTACATTTTTCAGTTGTAAAGTGCAGGAGAGATTCAACAATTCCTGGTCAGGTTTTGTAGGTCAACTTGAATTAAGAGTTGCCTAAGATTACTATTGTAATTTTTTTTATGGTTTATACTAACTCGGTCAAAATAGGCCTTCATAGACTTTTACAATATTAAAATTAAGAAACCGTCTTTTACAGGTCTCTTATGTGTAAGAGATAAATATCTTATGTGTAAAAATAAATCTCTCATGTTTAAAAAAAGAGACGGCGCCATAAAATAAAAATAAGTTTATTATATAGATAATGCAAAATACATAGTTTACCCATCCACCTTGCATCTAAATCCCATTACACACCTGTTGGCCACGAGTTTAAAATTACACTCCAAACCTTTCAAAAATGTGTCAATGACGCACCATATTTGACCAGTGTTTCGGACATGTGAAACACGAATAAAGTGACACGTGAATTTTTTTTTGCCTCACCTGACATATATCAATGGCTACTTTTGGATTTGGGCCCATTTATCACTTCTTCTTCTTCTTCTTCTTCTTCTTTTTTCTTCTTTCTTCTTCTTCTTCTTCTCATTATATTAAAAGCTATTTTGAAATCATTTTCAGAGAGAAAAAACCAACCCCCCATTTCAAGTTCTTTCATCAAATGTTTTCAAGCTCATTATATTCATTAAATTAAAGTGCGATCCATAAGGTAAAATAATTCTTCTTCTTTCAATACTCGTATTATGGTTCATATTGAATGGAGAATTTGGGTTCATTTTGTCGATGTGGAGATGCAGATGAACTAGTAATTTCATGCAACATTGTTAACCCTGGTCGTCGATTCTACGACTATAAAAATTACTAGGTAAACTTAGATTATTGTAATCGTAATTTCAAGATTTTATAAGCTTCATTTTAATTTGTTTTTGAATTTGCAAAAAGATAAAAAATTGGGTGTAAGTATTTCACATGGTTTGATCCCCCGACTCATGAGCACTTGAAGACAGTGATTTTGGGTATACTTAAGAAAAAAACAATTTGAAGCGCATTTGTAGGAATCCGAAAAAAAAGAGGAATTGGAGGAGACTTTTATGTTTTGTTTTGTTTTTTATTTTTATTTTAGGATTAATCATCCTTAAGGCCATTGTATTTGGAAGTTCCAAGCACTGCTATATAGTGTAATAATATTCCCCTGTATTGGGTGTTCATGTATGTGGCTGAGTGAAGTTGTTGGTGTTGTGTGAGGGTTATCCCCAATTTTATTATAGTTGTATTCAAGCTTGGTCAATGTTGATGTGATGACCCGATAGGTCATCTAGAGTTTTAGAACCTAATTCTGTGTTTCGAAAGCTCTAGTAGCTTATTTAAGCCTTCCTCGATTTTCATATGTAGTCCCGATATTTTTCCGGAAGGCTTTTATGTTAAAAACTAATAAAATATGAAATTTTGCATTAAAATTTTATTTGAGTTGATTTCGATCAAATTTTGAGAAAACGGACCCATATCCGTGTTTTGACGGTCCGAATGAGTCCGTATCGTAATTTAGGACCTGGGCGTATATCCTGAATCAAATTCGGAGGTCCCTAGCTCGAGTTATTGAATTTTTGTCAAAAATTAAAAGTTTAAAGGTTTAATGATTTTAAAGAATTGACCGATATTTAAATTTGTTGATACCGGGTCCGTATTATGATTTCGAAACTGGGTATAGGTTCATTTCTATATTTATGACCTGTCTGTCAAATTTGGTGAGAAACGAAGTTGGTTTGACGTGATTCAGACGTCCGGTTGTGAAAATAGAAGTTTTAACGTTTCTTGAATATTTCAGTTGATCTTGGTGTCCGATTCGTAGTTCTAGGTGTTATTTTGGTGTTTTGATCGTGCGAGAAAGTTTGTATGGGGATTTTGGACTTGTGTGCATATTTAGTTTGGATCCCCGAGGGCTTGGGTGAGTTTCGGATAGCCTACGGAAGGTTTTAGACTTAGAAAATCTGGTGTCTTTCCTCAGTGCAGCCGTCATCCAGTTTCCTTCTTCGCGATCGCGAAGGTACTCCCGCGATCGCGAAGTATGACTGAGCTAGGTGGGTTTTTCTTCTACGCGAACTCGAGACAACGACCGTGAACGCGGAGCACTGGGGGGTCTGCTCTACGCAAATGCGTCCAGTCACACGCGGACACGTAGTTTATTGAGGTGGGGGAGGGGGATCAGGGGTGACTGTATGTGAATGTGACTCCTGTATGGCGAACGTGAAGGTTAGGAGAGTTATACCTTCTCGAATGCGTGGAGTCTCCCGCGATCCCGTAAGCTAAACAGGCTCTGCTCTTCGCGAACGTGTCAGGGTTCATGCGAACGCGAAGAACACCCGATGCCAGTGATTAAGACAGAACCAGCTCGGGATTTTTGCCATTCTTTCAAATTTCAAAATTAGAAACCCCTATAGGCGATTTTTCCAAGAGTTTTTCTTCCCCAATTTGTTGGTAAGTGATTCTAACCTACTTTCTTTCAATTACCCATTACATTTCATAAGTTTTCAACCTAAAATCTAGGATTTTCATGGTGGAAATTGGGGGTTTGGGTAGAATTACAGATTTTTATAAAATTAGAATTTAGACCTCAAATTGAGGTCAGATTTCGAAACAAATTATGTAAACGGGCTCGATCATGAATGGGTAAATAGATTTTGGTCCGAACCTCGGGTTTTGACCAAGCGAGCCCGGGGCCTTTTTTTGACTTTTTGGGTGAAAGTTTGGAAATTCTAAAATTTAGAATTGTAATTGATTCCTTTAGTGATATTTGATATTATAGAGTCCATTGGGGTTAGATACGAGTGGTTTGGAGGCGGATTCTAGAGGAAAAGCCCCGGTAGAGCTTTGAATTGGTCTTTGGAGCGAGGTAAGTGTTGTGGTTAACCTTAACTTGAGGGATTAGGACTTGTTTGCCTAATTTCTACATGATTAGATATTTGGTACAACGTATATGTGAGGTGACGAGTACTTATGCATTGTTTTTGGGTCAAAAAATGCGGTAGAACTTGTTTTCTTGCAATTTATTTCCTTCGTTGATCATGATATCCCTGCTTAGTCTAGTTAATTATTAAATTGTTCGTTCTGTACGCATTTATGAGCTATTTAGATATTTGAGTATTGTTTTCCCGAAGTTTAGGATGTTATAGTGGAAACATTGTTGATGTGAGGCCTGTTCTTTCTTATTCTGTCTCCTTTTTAGTTATGTTCACTGTTATAAGTAAGGGAGAGTGTTAATGCACGAAGGGTGATTCCGTGACGTATCTATTGATTGTGATGAAAGTGAGATTAAAAGCACAAAGGGTGATTCCATGCAGTTATTATTGTTTCATAGTGAGGTTGAGAGTAAAATCACGAAGGGTGATGCCGTGCCGATATTATTGTCTCACAGTGAGGTTAAGAGTAAAAGCACGAAGGGTGATGCCATGTCGATATTATTGTTTCATAGTGAGGTTGAGAGTAAAAGCACGAAGTTTGATGCCGTGCAGTTTTGATCCTTGTGTTTTATTCATTTTGCTGGTTAAAAGTTTATTATGTGTTCTTATTATCATTCCCAGTAGTCTTTATCGCATCTTGTGCCCCTTTTTCGCATGTTCCCTCCTAAAACCACATGTTTAACTTTTACTTGTTATTGTTGTACGTATATTGTTATCTGCACATGTTTATTTCTACGCGGTGTCTTTTCATAGCCTCGTCACTACCTCGTCGAGGTTAGCCTCGACACTTATAGAGTACATTGGGTCGGTTGTACTCATACTACACTTTGCTTCTTGTGCAGATTTTGGTATTGGTCCCAACTGTCCGTGAGGCGTTTCAGCTTGGATTTGATTTTGGAGACTCGAGGTAGTTCTGCTGGTGTCCGTAGACCTTGAAGTCCCTTTCCATTTCCCCTAGTTTACTGTTCTTTTTCGTTCAAGACAGGTGTATTTATTTCAAACCCTGTTTATAGAAACTCTAGAAGCTTGTGAATTGTGACCCTAGACCCAGATTGTAATTAGATATTAATGATGTTTATGTTATTTCACACTCAGTATTAATTATAGTTCGGTTTAATTGCTTTTACTTCTCGTAATTGATTAAAATTGGCATAATATCCTCTAATGTTGGTTTACCTAGCAAGTGAAATGTTAGGCACTATCACCGTCCTAAAGGTGGGAATTTCGGGTCGTGAAAAGTTGGAATTAGAGCACTAGGTTGCCTAGGTCTCACAAGTCACTAGCATGCTTAGTAAAGTCTGGAAGATCGGTACGGATACGTCTGTACTTATCTTCCAGAGGCTATGAAATTTAGGAACAAATTTCACTTCTATATTCTCTGTCGTACGATTTTATTCTATCATTGTTGATTGAACTCTTATATTCTTATCCTTCCACAGATGGTGAGAACACGTGCTACGTCTTCAGCTGGACAGCAGCTGGATCCCCTAGTGGCAGCTCCTACGAGGGGCAAAGGTCGAGACGGAGGCCATGCCAGAGACGCGGCAGAGGCAGAGCTCAAAGTAGAGCTCGAGAAGCAGCACCAACGGTGGATCTTCAGGTGGAGTTGATGATTAGGTTCCAGCCCAGACTGTTCCTACCGGACCAGTTCAGGTGCCGAAAGGGTTCATTGCCACCCCAGTGCTTCAGGATGCTTTGGTTCATTTGGTGGGCCTTATGGAGAGTGTGGCCCAGGCCGGTACATTTCCTATCGCACCAGCCGTCTCTAAGGCTGGGGAGGAGCACAAACTCCACCTACTCACACTCCGGATCAGATGGCTCCCTAGTATCAGACTCCAGTAGCCCCGCTAGTTGAGGTAATTCATCCAGGTTTTGCGGCGCAGGCCGGTGATGGACCCGCCATGTATTCAGAGGCTTATGGAGATTGGATAAGTCTACTAAGCTCTTTCCAGTTCTCTTCAGTGGTGCACCTTCGGAGGACCCCCGGTATTATCTTGACAACTGTCATGAGGTTTTGCGGAACATAGGTATAGTGGAGACCAATGTGGTCGATTTTGCTGTATTTCAGATGACGGGTTCCGCCAAGAAATGATAGAGGGATTATGTGTTGACCAGACCAACTGGGTCGCCTGCTCTTACTTGGGACCAGTTCTCTCATCTCTTCCTAGAGAAGCTCCTCCCTATCATATTGGGAGAGGATTACCGTCGACAGTACGAGCGTCTCCAGTAGGGCAATATGTCAATTACTCAGTACGAGACCTATTTTGTAGATCTATTCCGTCATGCTCTTATTTTGTTCCCTACTGAGAGGGAGAGGGTGTGGAGGTTTATAGATGGACTCGCTCACCCATTAGGCTTCAGATGGTCAAGGAGACTGGGGGTGAGATATCTTTTCAGGCGGCTGCCAATGTCGCCCGGCAGGTCGAGATGGTTCTTGTATAGGAGAGAGGGAAGGGGTCTGATAAGAGACCACGTCATTCTGGTGGGTTCAGTGGCGCCTCGTCTGGATCCAAGAGTACTTTTGGTGGAGGTCGTTCTCCCAGGTCGTTTCATTCAACACTCCAGGCATCTCACAGTGTTTCAGGTGGTCGCGCCCCTCATATGTCTCATCCCGATCAGCTAGCCTATAATGCACCACCAACTCCTATTAGTGCACCTCCACTCCAGAGTTTTCAGGGTGGTTACTCCGATCGATAGGCTCAGTTTCAGGGACAGTCACCACAACAGCCGAGGTCCAGTTATACTTGTGGTGACCCGAGGCACATTGCTAGGTTTTGCCCTCGGGCACCGGGTAGCTTACAGTAGTGGGGTTCTTATGCCATGGTTCCGGCACCAGTTGCTACACCACCTACTCAGCCAGCCATAGGTAGAGGCCAGGCAGCCAAAGGTAGAGGTCACACTGTTAGAGGTGGAGGTCAGGCTGTTAGAGGTGGAGGCTAGCCAGTTAGAGGCCGTCCTAGGGACGTGGTTCAGAGTGGTGGGCCCCAGCCCCGATGTTATTATTTCTAGAAAATCCTGAGGCTGAGTCATCTACCGCTGTTATCACAGGTATTAATTTAGTTTTCCATAGGGATGCTTCATTTCTATTTAATCCGGGCTCTACTGTTCCTACGTGTCATCCTATTTTGCTTCCTATCTGGTTGTGCCTCATGATTATTTGAGTGCTCATGTGTATGTGTCGCATGTGGGAGATTCTATTATTGTAGATCATGTCTATCTTTTGTGTGTGGTCGCAATTGGGAGTCTCGAGTCTAGCGTAGATCTTCTACTTCTCGATATGGTTGATTTTGGTGTCATCTTGGGCATGGATTGGTTGTCACCTTATCATGCTATATTGGATTGCCACACCAAGATGGTGACCTTAGCCTTGCCAGGGTTGCCTCGATTAGAGTGGAGAGGGATTTCTGGCCATTCTACCAGCAGGGTTATCTCTTATGTGAAGGCTCGGCGTATGGTCGAGAAGGTGTGTCTAGCTTATTTGGCTTATGTTCGCGATTCTAGTGCGGAGGTTCCTTCCATGGATTCAGTACTAGTTGTTCGTGAGTTTCCAGAGGTGTTTCCTGCAGATCTACGGGGATGACACCCGACATGGATATTTACTTCTGTATTGATTTGGCTCCGGGCACTCAGCCCATTTCTACTCCGCCATACCGTATAACCCCGCCAGAGTTGAAAGAATTGAAGGAACAATTGTAATATTTACTTGATAAGGGATTCATTAGACCTAGTGTTTCACCCTGGGTTGCGCCTGTGTTGTTTGTGAAGAATAATGATGGATCAATGAGGATGTGCATAGATTACTTGCAGTTGAACAAAGTCACCATCAAGAACAAGTATCCATTGCCGAAGATTGATGACTTATTTGATCAGCTTCAGGATTCCAAGCTATTTTTGAAGATTGATTTGAGGTCTGGCTACCATCAGTTAAGGATTAGGGCATCCGATGTCCCTAAGAAAGCTTTTCGGACTCAGTACGAGCATTATGAGTTTCTAGTGATGTCCTTTGGGTTGACAAATGGCCCAACAGTATTTATAGATTTGATTAACCGAGTGTTCAAGCCCTATTTGGATTCCTTTGTGATTGTGTTTTTTGATGATATCTTGATCTACTCCCGCATTCAAGAAGAGCACGAGCAACATCTTTGGATTGTACTTCAGACTCTGAGAGATAGCCAATTATATTCTAAGTTTTCAAAGTGCGAGTTTTGGTCGGATTTAGTCGCTTTCTTGGGGCACGTTGTATCGGCAGAGGGAATTCAGGTGGATCATAAGAATATTGAGGTATTTCAAAACTGGCCTAGACCTACTTCAGCCAAGGATATCTGGAGTTTCTTGGGTTTGGCGGGTTATTACCGTCGGTTTGTGGAGGGGTTCTCATTTATAGCAACCCCATTGACCAGGTTGACCCAGAAGGTTTCCCCTTTCATATGGTCCGTCAAGTGTGAGGCGAGATTCCAGAAGCTCAAGACTCCTTTGACTACAACGCCAGTGTTGGTGTTGCTCATAGGTTCAGGATTTTATACAGTATATTGTGATGCATCCCGTGTTAGACTCGGTGTAGTATTGATGTAGGATGGTAGGATGATTGCATATGCATCGCGGTAGTTGAAGGTTCTTGAGAAGAATTACCCCATCCATGACTTAGAGTTAGCAGCCATTGTTCATGCGTTGAAGGTTTTGAGGCACTATCTTTACGGCATGTTGTATGAGGTTTTCACGGATCATCGGAGCCTTTAGTACTTTTTCAACCATTATCAGTTGTTCATCCGGTGTTCCATGTGTCCATGATCCGGAAGTATCATGGTGATCCGTCCCATGTGTTAGATTTCAACTCAGTCCAATTGGACAAGGATTTGACTTACGAGGAGGAGCCGGTGGATATTCTAGCCCGACAGGTTGGATAGTTGAGGTATAAGAGTTATCCTTCAGTTCGAGCGCAATGGAGAGGTCAACCGGTCTAGGCAGCTACTTAGGAGTCCGAGTCAGATATGCGGAGTAGATATCCACACCTTTTCACCAATTCAGGTACTTTTCTATGTCCGTTCGAGGACGAACAATTGTTTTAGAGGTGGAGATTGTGATGACTTGATAGGTCATCTAAAGTTTTAGAACCTAATTCTGTATTTTGAAACCTCTAGCAGCTTCTTTAAGACTTCCTCGATTTGCGTGTGTAGTCTAGGTATTTTTTTGGTAGGCTTTTATGTTAAATATTGATAAAATATGAAACTTTTCCTTAAAAATTCATTTGAGTTGACTTCGGTCAAAGTTTTGAGAAAACGGACCCAAATCCGTGTTTTGACGGTCTCGATGGGTCCGTATCGTGATTTGGGACCTGGGCATATGTCCGGAATCGATTTCTGAGGTCCCTAGCTCGAGTTACTGATTTTTTGTCGAAAATTAAAAGTTTAAAGGTTTAATTATTTTAAAGAATGGACCGATATTTGAATTTGTTGATACCGGGTTCGTATTCTGGTTCTGGAACCCGGTGTAGGTTCATTATATTTATGACATGTTTGTCAAATTTGGTGAGAAACGGAGTTGGTTTGACGTGATTCGGACGTCCGGTTGTGAAAATAAAAGTTTTAAAGTTTCTTGAAGATTTCATTTTATTTTGGTATCTGATTCGTAGTTGTAGGCATTATTTTGGTGTTCTGATCGCGCGAGCGAGTTCGTAAGAGGTTTTTGGACTTGTGTGCATAGTTGGTTTGGATCCCCCAAGGCTCGGATTGGGGGCTCGGATGAGTTTGAGATAGCCTACAGAAGGTTTTAGACTTAGAAAATTTGGTGTCTTTCCTCAGTTCAGCTGTCATCTGTTTTCCTTCTTCGCGATCGCGAAGTGTGAACTGAGCTGGGTGGGTTTTTCTTCTATGCGAACGCGAGACAACGGTCGCAAACGCGGAGCACTGGGGGCTTGTGATGGTAGGCTATAAATATATGTTTTGGCCACTATTTGCATTCTAATTTGCTGCACTTTACTGATGTTTGAGTTCTAAATGGTAGTAAATTGCTCTGACTAATTAATTTATGTTTTTGCAGGAGAAATTTCGGGCTACAATGGGGTTAGGAATCGTTTTGAGCTAATATGGAGTGTGGGGCCAAGTAAAAGATTATGGAGTACATTGGGAGCTCGTTCGAGGATCAACAGAGGTTCGCGCATTTAAAAAGAAGAAATAAAACGAAAGCAGAAAATGGCCCAGGTGCGTGGCCGCGCAATGGGCCGCGCAAGTCAGAAAGAAACTTTCAAATGTGCTTGGCCAGATGCGCGGTCACTTGCCTAGGTGCGTAGCCGCGCGCGTCCCTCCGAGGAAAAAATTTCAAGGCTAAAATCGTAATTTTAGGGGCGACTTTCCTTGACCTATATGAAGCCCAACTCGTCTAAAAAGAGGGTACCTTGATTTTAAGAAGTAATTTTCGAGAGAGAAGAAGACAGAAGCAGCGGGAAATTGATATACTTGATCAAATTCACTCAATACGAAAGTTTGGGTGGAATTTAGGAATTGTAATGTCTTCTTGTTCTTCTAGTACTCTCGTTAGGAATTGACGGAGATTGTGAATTAATCATTGTTTTGGGTTTTACCCTATGTTAATTACACGACTTTACTGATTGAGTTCTTAATTGAATTGCAAGGCTTATTGTAGTCTTACTTTAATCGAAAGAGAAGTTTACTGCTATTGGCTTTGTGTTATCTTGATTGGGTTGATTTTACGTCTCTTCTAAGTAATCGAAAGAGCTTAAGGAGTTATTGATTTACCCAGTCCATTAGAATAATCGAGAGGTGTTCTCAGAAAGATCATTCATTCACTATTTTTGTGCATACATTCGTAGGGCCTGTTATTGAGTTACCTAAGGGAATCAAATTCATTCCAAAGAAGAATTGAAATCTTTGAAGTAGCCTAATCATCTGTTGAAATCGAAAGAATCAATAGAAGTTAAGAGTGAATCTAGCATAGAGTTACCCGGAACAATAATTGATCACATATCTTGTCATCACCCTTGCCTCTCTCATCGATTTTCCTTTGTTATTACTAATCATTCGGGTGTCAACAATTTCTTATAGCTGATGATCTTAGTTTATTTGTAGTCAATAATAACATAAATCAAAAGGTTTATTATCTTGGATAGTGTTAAGCTGAAGAATTAATAGAACATTATTGAAACCAATCCCTGTGGAGACAATTTAATACTATACTATCTTTGACTAGCGAGCATAAGTTTATACGCTGGTTTTGCGCTCGTCAAATTTCGGCGTTGTTGTCGGGGATTGGCGACTAATAGTGTTTAAATTAGTTTTCAGTGCTAATTCAGGAACTACTTTATTTTATTTTCTTTTTTTACGCTCTTTTCATCTGTGTGCAGGCAACAGGTTAAGTTCAGTGGTGTATGACTCGATCCTCTTCAAATGACCTGGTGCCATATGACCCAGAATTAGACAAACACCTGAGGCAGCTGAAAAGAG
This sequence comes from Nicotiana paniculata, assembly GCA_005239505.1. NCBI lineage: Eukaryota > Viridiplantae > Streptophyta > Magnoliopsida > Solanales > Solanaceae > Nicotiana > Nicotiana paniculata. Next base: position 133,895 of record ML312252.1, on the reverse strand, counting down.
AGAAATGAGTGAGTGGATTGTTGTTGGGTCAATCTTCAACTCAGGATAAGATGGTAAAAAATGAAGAGATAGTAGACCTAGCTGCCAGAGAGGCAGCTCAACAACAGGAAGCTCGGTTAGCGGCTGAAGCGGCCCATAGAATGATGAAATGGTTGATGGAGATTGAAGACTCAATCCCAACCGAATTATTGAGGATGCCTTTGAAAATGTAGGACCTAGGTCTGGGAGATCACTGTGAGATTATGCTAGACCGGTGTACAACCAACAACAGTCTAGTGTGAGGCCTCCACCCATTGATGCCAACAACTTTGAACTCAAATAGGGAGTCATCCAGACCATTCAGAATAATTGCATCTTCAGAGGCAAACCATCTAATGGACTTTGATGAAATAATGAACACATTCCGCTACAATTGAGCATCACATGATGCTATATACCTCAGAGCATTCCCGTTCTCGCTGAATAATGATGCAAAGCAGTGGCTGAGAATTTTGCTTACAGGGTCAATCCGTACGTGGGAGGAGATGACTACCAAGTTTTTGGAAACTTATTTCTCGACTGCTAAGACGGGAAGTATGAGGAAGGATATTCATAATTTCATCCAAGGTGAAGGAGATATAGTGTTCGAAGCATGGGCAAGATTTAAGGAGATGCTGCGGAGGTGTCCTCATAATGGAATGGTGAAATGGATGCAACTTCAGGACTTTTGGACGGTATAAACCCCTCATCAAGGAGATTGCTAAATAGTGCAGTTGTAGGGCCTCTGATGAAGAAAACTCCGGGAGAGATCGTTACTCTCTTGAATGAATTATCTGAAGATGCAGATCAATGGTCCACAAACCAAGGGGATCGAAAAAAATCAGCAGGGGTGCACCAATTAGAATCGACTGTAGCAATGTAGGTCCAAAATGCAGAAATGGCTAAGGATATTAAGCAATTCACTATGGCTCAGGTGCAAACTCAAACACAGGTTGGTTGTGATATCTGTGGGATGGGACACCCTACACATAAGTGTTAAGCTACAACTGAAGAGGTCAATGCTGTGGAAAATTTTAATAGAGGTAACTACCAAGGTGGGAACAACTTTAATGCTATGGGTCAAAGACAACCAGGTTTTTCGTGGAGTTCACCCAATGGGAGCTTGAACTCATAGCAATTAAATAATCTCAGACCCCAGGGTCTGGGACCACCAGGTTTTCAGAACCAGCAGAAGCAATAATACCAGCCACCACCGTCAAATATGGAAGATCTCATGAAGGTATTCATCAACAAAACTGATGAAAAATTTGAGACTCAGGCACGATTATCCGGAACTTAGAAAGGCAAATGGGACAGATTGCAAATTTTCTGTCTGAGAGGGCTCTTAGGACTCTTCCATCCCACACTGAAAAGAACCTGAAGGAGACAATCAAAGCGGTATCTATGAGAAACGGAAAAGAATTGACTGATCCAATAGTGAAGGCTAAATCGAAAGTGGTCAACAAGCAGACAGAGATACCAACAGAGGAAAATAATGAAGAGCAAAAGAGACAGAATAGTGGGGTGCAAAAAGAAATTGAAGAAAGTAGACATATGCCAACTTTACCTTTTCCTCAAAAGATGAAGCGGGAGAAATTTGACAAGTGCTTTGGGCAATTTTTGGAGATGCTAAAACAAAATTATATGAACATATTGTTCACAATGGTACTTACTCAGATGCCCGATTATGCAAAGTTCTTGAAAGAAATCCTGTCTAGCAAAAAAGAATTGGAGGAGACAACAGTGGTCAAGCTGAATGCCCATTGCAGTGCTATATTACAAAAAACAATTCCCAAAAAGTGTGGGGACCAAGGAAGCTTCACCATACCATGCCCGTTGGGGAGTGAAAATTTTGACAAGGCCCTCTGTGATTTAGGTGCATCTATAAATCCGATGCCTCTGTCTGTATTCAGGAAACTGGAAGTTGAAATTGGAGTGATCAAATCAATACCAGTGTTCCTACAACTGGCTAACCAGACCACCATTCTACCTGAGGGAATCATTGAAGATATTCTAGTGCAAGTGGACAAGTTTGTGTTCCCCGTCGATTTCATTGTGGTGGATATGGAGGTGAACAAGGAGGACCTTTAGTTCTAAGGAGACCATTTTTGTGTCAGGTAGAGCCATCCTTGGTATTTATGAGGGCAACTTATGCTTAGAGTGGGAACTGAGAAAGTAGTGTTCCAGATGAAGAGAATGATGAAATACCCCAGTGATGAGGTATCTTCCTACTCGTGTTTCAAGCTAGATATCATTGGGGAGCTGGCTGAGAAGTACAAGTTTGATAAGCTTGTGGGGGATACTCTAGAGATGTGTATTACCCAGTCTGGCATAGTGGATGATGAAGATCCTGAAGTAAAGAAAGAGCTTGAAGCTCTTGAAATGGAGGAGTAAGTAGTTGATGATGAGGAAATAAAAGAGGAGGCTTATAAGCCCAATGTGGAATTGAATGTCCTCCCCACTCACTTGAAATATGCTTTTCTTGAAACTAACAACTTTCCTGTGATTATTCTGCTGATTTGACAGGTGCACAAGAGCAAAAAATGGTGGAGTTGCTGTCAAAGTACAAAAAGGACATTGGTTGGAGCATAACTGATATTCAAGGAATTAGTACAGTCATATGCATGCACAAAATCCTGCTAGAAGAAAATAGCAAGCCAGTAGTGCAACCTCAGCGCAAGCTTAACAAAAAATTGGAGGAGGTAGTGCACAAGGACATCATCAAATTTCTAGATGCGGGAGTAATTTTTCCCATCTCTGACAGCCAGTGGACCAGTCCAGTGCAGATTGTACCAAAAAAGGGGGAATGGCAGTGGTGAAAAATAAAGATAATGAATTGAACCCCACAAGAACAGTCACAGGGTGGAGAATGTGCATTGATTATAGAAGGCTGAATGAGGCAACAAGGAATGAGCACTTTCCACTCCCTTTTATTTATCAAATGCTCGAGAAGGTGGCTAGACATGGATGCTATTGCTTCCTGGATGGTTATTCAGGCTACAATCAGATACCCATTGCCCCAAAAGATGTTAAGAAGACCACATTCACTTCCCTGTCAGGTATTTTTGCTTATGGAGAATGCCGTTTGGGCTATGTAATACACCTGCCACTTTTCAGAGGTGCATGATGTCTATATTCTCCGACTTAAACGGGAAGTGTTTAGAGGTGTTCATGGATGATTTCACCCATTTTGGTGATGAATTTGAGGATTGTTTGATGAATTGAAAGCTCGTGCTTGAATGTTGTGAAGCTACTCACTTAGTTCTTAACTAGGAGAAGTGTCACTGCATGGTAAATGAGGGAATTTTCCTGGGCCACAAGGTAACTGCGCATGGAATTGAGGTTGACGAAGCTAAGTGGATGTTATTTCTAGGCTCCCTCCCCCAACTTCGGTGAAGAGCATAAGAAGCTTCTAGGGACATTCTGGGTTTTATAGGAGGTTTATAAAAAAAATTTCCAGCATTACCAAGTCGTTGGCACAATTGCTAGTGAAGGATGCCAAATTTATTTTCAACGTGGAGTGCTTAAGAGCATTTGAATTGATAGAGGAAAAGCTTTTGAGTGCCCCTATTATGGGGACACCTGATTGGAGCTAGCCATTTGAGATAATGTGTGATGCGAGTGATGTTGTTGTGGGATCGATTCTGGGGCAACGAAGAGATAAAATGGTTAGACCCATCTACTATGCAAGCAGGACATTGAATGATGCTCAAGTAAATTATTCCACTACTGAGAAGGAGTGTTTTTATGTGGTCTTTTCTTTTGAAAAGTTTAGATCATACTTAGTAGGAAGCAAGGTAATTCTACACATTGATCACTCAACATTGAAATACCTGTTGAGTAATAAAGAATCGAAGTTGCGTCTGATGCGGTGGGTGTTGCTTATCCAAGAGTTTGATTTGGAAATAAAAGACAAGAAGGGCATAGAAAATCAAGCCGCAGATGATCTATCTTGGCTTGAGAAAGCCTTCATTTGAAATAATCGAAATAAGGGAAGAGTTCCCTGATGACAAGATTTTTTCCATAGCAGTGGTTTCTGAAAGGCCGCCATGGTATGCAAATATAGCCAACTTTTTGGCTAGTGGATGGTTACCCCCTGACCTCACTCGTGAACAAAGAAGAAAGCTTCAAGGTGAGGTAAAAAGTTATTTTTGGGATTACCCGTTGTTTTTTAAACTATGTGTAGATGGTGTGATTAGACTATGTGTGCCTGAAGGAGAAATGACAAGCATTCTATCTCATTGCCATGATGTAGCAGCTGGAGGTCACTATGGTGGAAATCGCACTGCATCAAAGGTCATGGAAGCCGGGTTCTTTTGGCCTACTCTGTACAAAGATGCATGGGCGTATGTAACTGCATGTGACAAGTGTCAGAGAGCAGGTAAAATTAGTGAGAAGGATGAAATGCCGCTCAACTCCATTCTGGTATGTGAAATTTTTGACGTTTGGGGCATCGACTTCATTGGTTCGTTCCCAACGTCGCATTCTTATGAGTATATCCTAGTAGCCATTAACTACGTCTCTAAATGGGTTGAAGAAATCCTTACTAGGACCAATGATGTTTGGGTGGTGTGTGAATTTCTGAGAACATCGAGTGATCATCAGTGAAAATGGGTCACACTTTATGAATAAGCAGTTTGATGCACTGCTGTCTAAGTATGGGGTCATACACAAAACAGGAACCCCATACCATGCCCAAACTAGTGGGCAAGTAGAAGTGGCTAATCGAAAACTAAAATGAATTCTTGAAAATACGGTTAGTGCTTCTCGATAAGATTGGCCTATCAAGTTGGATGAAGCACTATAGGCATATAGAGCTGCATTCAAAACGATCATAGGGACTTCACCATTCAAATTAGTGTATGGCAAGTCGTGTCACTTACCTGTTGAGATAGAACATAAGGCTTATTTGGCAATTAAGATGCTTATCTTGATCTTATTCTTGCAGGTGATCAAATGTCGGAGCAGATGAATGAATTCGAAGAGTTCAGACTGGACGCATATGAAAGTGCGCGGATCTTCAAGGAAAATACTAAAAAGTGGCATGATCGTCTGATTAAGCCAAAGGGGTTTCATGAAGAGGACAAAGTCTTATTATAAAATGGTAGACTCAGATTATTTTCCGAAAAATTCAAGTCTAGATGGACAGGACCGTATGTGGTGAAGCATGTATCACTATACGGGGAAATTGAGATCCAGAACCAAGACGGAACAGAAAGCTTCAAAGTAAATGGGTACAGACTAAAACCATATCTTGCTGGAGGATTTGCATAGCAATCCTCGAGCATCAAATCAATTGAGGATGCCCGGTTGAGTCAAGCTGACGACTATAACTCAGAACTACCTTTGACCTTCCTTCTAGTTAGATTTTTCTTTTCTTTTTACTTCACATTTGTTCACAACACAAAATAGATAGAAGTTAGTGTGTATTATGATGTAATAGGTATTAATCAGAAAATAATTATAATAATAATGATAAACGCAAACGTGCGCGGCCGCACATTGACAACACATATGGTCGCGCACTTTCAGGCCCTCACTGCCAAACATGCGTGGCCGCGCACCTGGCTGCGCATTTTTGGCCTCTCACTGTTACACGTGCACGGCCGTGCACAGGTTTTTTTTTCCGTTCGTGTTTAAACCATCCCCCCCTTCTTTCTTTCACAAGATCCAACCCCTTTTCTAGAAAACCCACCAATCTCAAATTTTCCCCCTTATTCCCTTCTTCTAAATAACCCTAACCGCACCCCCTCCTCTCATCTCTTCTCTACACCAACCCCCACCATCAATTGAAGTATCTTACTCCTTCTTCTCCCCAACCCAAATCCTCACAAGTTCCCACCAGGTAAGTGAGATGTTTTTCTCTCTTGATTTTATTTAATTTATTTTCTTTGCCTTGAAGTGTAGTAGATTTTTGTTAGTTTTGTTTTTTTTCTCTCTCGCTGTTTAGTTATACTTGTTTTGTGTTGGGGTACTAGTTAAATTTTCCCATGATGGATTGGGTGTGACATTGGTGGATTTTGTGTCAAAATTGGGGGCTAAATATTTGTTGTTTGGTGGCTTGGGTGACCTAGGCACATCAGGTGTTTGTTTAAATACCCCAATGAATTTGAGAATCTAATTTAGTGACCAAGTATGCTGGTGAATTCTAGGTATCCACTCTTGGGTCACATATCGTGCTTTTAGCTAATTTTGGTGTTTGTTTCAGGTATGACAAAATCCAAGAAATGAAGAGCCCCAAGTGCCTCCTCCAGTGGTCAAGTTGGCTCGTCCCGGCCGCGGGTTTCTACAAATGCTCGCCCGTTTGATAATAACAAGTTTGTATCTAGTGCGGCCAGGAACGCTTCTATAAAAATTCACCGAATAAACCCATACCGGAGAGGGGAATTAATATGGGGTCCCTCCAAAATGACTTCCCAAACATGTATCGTGAATTGGTCCGGCGAGGGCTGGGGATAATTTTTGAAGAACCAGACGAAGCAAATTTAATGGTTGTTCGGGAGTTCTATGCAAACTGCCCGGAACATGTTAACCATATCTGCACGGTTCGAAAGAAGAGTGTGGACGTGTCTGTAGAGGCAATTCGGAGGGCATACCGTTTGCCACTGCTTGGGGAAAATCTTGATGTATTAGACTAATGTGACACATATAGAAGGGAACCACCCATGTGGCAATCGTTCTTCAGAACAATTTGTGTGCCCAACAAGGAGGTAGTGTGGCTTACACTGGGGCGAAAGTTTCATTCGGGGTCACTGGCCTTTGAAGGGGAGTATTGGCTCCACATCATAAATAAACGCCTGCTGGCGTCCTCCAATACCACTGAGGTGAATGGTCCCCGGCTACTCTGATCTGGTGTTTTCTCAATGGCCATGATTTTAATGCGGCTAAGGTTATTCATGGTGAAATTTTCATTCGTTGTCCTGTGAAAAGGTATGGGTTCTTTTTTACATCCTTAATCACAAGGTTGTTCCGTCAGGCATGTGTACCTGAATACAGGGACTTGGATAAGAAAGAGAAAAGGTAGCAAAAGTTCCAGGCCGATAAAGTAATAATTGGGAAGGACCTTGTTGAACCTGTTGAGGTGAATAGTGGTGAGTCTGATGCACCAGAAGGGGGTAACGAAGTGCAAGCTGAGGATGTGGCTGCTTCACCCCCGCATGAGCAGGTTGTTGAAAGAACCTCAGTCGTTCGATGGAACACAAGAATGAGCGCATTAAAGCAGGAAATAACGAGGATGCGTGCTTCTGTCACAGACTTGGGAGCTCGAGTGAATGCCCTAACTACCCAAAATGCCAAGTCTGAGCGATAGATTATGGCATGGTTGTGTGCGCTTGGCCGAGCTTGCCATCTGGACCCCGACACTGTGTCCGACACAAACTGACTCTATCAGGGAAGTTTTATTTGCCTTACATTTTTCTTTGTGTGACATTGGGACATGCCGCCATTTAAAGTGTGGGGTGGTTATATGTTGTATATATATCTTGTATGTATGTATGCAGTAATGTATATTAGTTTTAATTTCTTTGGTGAGTTTAGTACTGTTAGTTTGAGAAATTGTTTTGACTTTTCCCCACGATGGATATCATTCGACGGGTCTCTTGAGGGATTAAAGTCGGAAGAAGAAAAAAAGGCAAAAAGATTTTCTTGTGTAGTTAGTGTAATAATTACCCCTTGGTTTTCTTTGTACCGCGGTTCTTTTCCAAAGGTTTCATTTCAACCGGGTGTAATTAGCTTAGTTATTTCTAGAAATGGGAACCCTTGTGCTATGAGTTGGAATGAAAACAAGGTCTCTAGATTTCATTACTCCTTGAGAATAGTGAGTGCTTTAATGTGACGCTTAGGCTCAGGTTTTTTACTCTTGTATAAGTGCCTTAAATTATTTGTTGCTTAGCTGCTTCGACTAGAGTGTCTTGACAGTCCGCCCCTCAGTGAGTATGTGCCATGTATGTGTGAGTTTTTTTTCGTATGAATCTGTACACTGCATTTGATGTCTAGAACTTTTCCCGTGTGTCTGCAAAACGAAATAGTAGTCTTGTTCTATCTTGGAAGTGATATAGGCGTTTCTTTGTTGAGCCAGTGATACACTTTTAGCACCTAATTGTTATGTATCTTAGTTAATCCCTTTGAGCTCGTAATCCTGTTTTATTGGCAACCACATTATAAGCCTTGCCCTTTTGTTTGAATTGACCATCTATTTGAACCTTTCACCTCCCTTGAGCACGTAAAATTGTGACGAACTGTGTAAAAATTGAAGTGTGGGGTGGTTGGGTTTCTTTTGAGTGGAACTATTGAGACAAGGAGAAATGTGCAATGTTTTGAAAAAGGAAGGGTCACCTGAACTGAAAAATAAAATGAAATAAAGAGTTGTATAGTTGAGAAATAAAGGTGACTCTTGATGTAAATGTGCTTAAATAGGAGGAGTTAATGCATGTTGATATAAAGGTGGAATATGGTGTGACATAAGTGTGGGGTTTCAACTGGTAAAGTGTATGTATTGAGTAAATAGATTTTGGTCCGAACCTCGAGTTTCGACCAAGCAGGCCCGGGGTCATTTTTTGACTTTTTGGGGAAAGGTTTGGAAATTCTAAAATTATGCATTGTAATTGATTCCCTTATCAATATTTGATATTATTGAGTCAATTGTGGTTCGATACGAGTGGTTTGAGAGCAGATTCTAGAGGAAAAACCCTGGTAGAGCTTTGAATTGGTCTTTGGAGCAAGGTAAGTGTCATGGTTAACCTTAACTTGATGGATTAGGACTTACTTTCCTAATTTCTACATGTTTAGATGTTTGGTACAACGTATATGTGAGGTGACGAGTACTTATGCGTTGTTGTTGGGTCAAAACATGTGGTAGAACTTGTTTTCTTGCAATTTATTTCCTTCTTTCATCATGATATCCCTACTTAGTCTAGTTAATTATTAAATTGTTTGTTCTGTACGCATTTATGAGCTATTTGAGTATTGTTTTCCCAAAATTTAGGATGGTATTGTGGAAACATTATTGATGTGAGACATGTTCTTGCTTATTCTATCTCCCGTTTATTTATGTCCATTGTTTTATAGTAATTGAGAGTGTTAATGCATGAAGGGTGATGTCGTGCCGTATCCATTGATTGTGATGAAAGTGAGATTAAAAGCACGAAGGGATATGTTGTGCAGTTATTATTGTTACACAGTGAGGTTGAGAGTAAAAGCACGAAGCGTGATGTCGAGCCGATATTATTTCACAGTGAGGTTGAGAGTAAAAGCACAAAGGGTGATGTCGTACCGATATTATTGTTTCATAGTGAGGTTGAGAGTAAAATCACGAAGCGTGATGCTGTGTAGTTTTGTTCATTGTGTTTTATTCATTTTGTTGGTTAAAGGTTTATTGACTGTTCTTATTATCATTCCCTGCAGTGTTTATTGCATCTTGTACTCCTTTTTTGCATGTTCCCTTCCAAAATCACATGTTTAGGTTTTACTTGTTATTTTTGTACGTATATTGTTATCTGCACATGTTTATTTCTACGTGGTGTCTTCTCATAGCCTCTTCACTACCTCACCGAGGTTAGACTCAACAATTACGGAGTACATTGGGTCGGTTGTACGCATACTACACTATGCACTTCTTGTGAAGATTTTGATATTGGTCCCAGGTGTCCGTGAGGTGTTTCATCTTGGATTGCTTTTGGAGAATCGAGGTAGTTCTGCTGGCGTATGCTGACCTTGAAGTCCCCTTCCATTTACCTTAGTTTACTATTCTTTTTCGTTCAAGACAGTTGTAGTTATTTCAAACCCTACTTGTGGAAACTCTAGAAGCTCGTGAATTGTGACTCTAGATCCGGGTTATAATTAGATATTAACATTGTTTATGTTATTTCACACTCAGTATTAATTGAAGTTCAATTTAATTGCTTTTACTTCTCGTAATTTATTAAAATTGGCCTAAGATCCTTTAACGTTGGCTCGCCTAGCAAGTGAAATGTTAGGCGCTATCACGGTCCCAAAAGTGGAAATTCTGGGTTGTGCCAGTTGATATCGATTCAAGCTTCTCTTATATTATTTTCCTATTTAGATTTGGTAACCAAACATAGGTAATGCAGCTTTTGTATAACGACACGCACATAATAATCAAATAAACCTAAATATACGTTATTCCACAAAGTGTTTATTAGTAGACACCAAAACGGATTAGTAAGTACTTAACAGAATATAATACTTGGTTGTCCATAGCAACACTTTATAAAATATAACACTTGGTTATCAATAGAAATACTTTACAAAACATAATGCTTTGTTTCATATTAACACTTAACAAAACATAAAGCTTAAACTACAACCAAAAGTTTTCATTTATTTTTCTGCTTCTTCGTTGGTTGAGATGATGAAGTAGCTTGACTAAGATTGTGTTGTGATGCTGCAGTTCTTTGAAGTTGTCTTGTGTTTATAGCTTTTTTGCCCGTCCACCTCAAGCCGAAACTTCTTGGTTGGTTAGCGCATTCCTCCCCTGAAGATGTAGACCTCTTAGTCTTAGTTCCGATGCTAATGACCCCTGAATTTTGTCCTCCAATTTTCCAAAATACAACATATTTAGTTAAAACATTACATTCAATAGAGGGAAGATACACTAAATTATAGATTTAGCTTCACTTACTGTAAAAGAAGTGAAGCCACAACTTGCTTGAAATAATCCAATTCCACTGCCTCTACCTCTTCCACCCCCTCTAACTCTTGAAGAAACTCCTCTACCTCCTGCAGATTGTGAACTAGATGTTGTAGTAGTACTAGTTCCACTTCCTCTTCCTCTACCCCTTCCAGCAGAGATGAAAGTGTAGCAGTTGGTACAAAATTTCCAGCAACAAATGTTTTATTGGGGCATCCCTCTTGTTGTGTCCACACACACCAAAGACGGAATCAGTCATCTCCATACCTCTCCTTGAAAGCTTCCCAAATATTGGGTGTTCAGTTTCTTCTATTTTCTAATTTTTTTAGCATCTTTCTGGGGGGGGGGGGGGTTCAATATGAGGATGGCCTTAAGATAGCCATTGTTTCATGCAAGGCACTGGCTGGATAAATGTTGAATAAACCTTCAAGTAGGTGGACTTACGATACCAATGCGTAATGTGGTGAATAGGTTCTATGTCCTTCAAATGCATGCTAGAAATTGGATGACAACAAGGGATACCTTTTAACAGCCAGGCTCTGCAACTACAGTCATAATCACTAAGGATACCACATACTTGTACTTAGGATAACTCTCATAGCCTTTTTCACAATTCTATATTGGAGTACACTTCTTAGACTTTGCTAAAGTATCCCTGTACACCTTCATTTAGATTGGGGAGATAACACATATGCATGTCTCACAAAACTCCCTCATCTTACCTATCCTAATCTGTCGCGCTCCTTTTTTCCTGTGAAATCGGGTTTCGATATTTTTGGGACAACTCCTTTTTGGGATGGGTTTGGAATTGGAAGAGTCACCACCTAACGGATTAAGGTGCGTCAGGTCACCTAGAGCAATTAGCTCATTTAACCAGTTTATATCACCAGAGACCGGGTAAGGGCTCAAATTACCTTGAGGGGAAGGTGTTAGGCACCCCTCTAGATCCATAACGGTGGATCCCAACCGAACTTAAATTCAGCGAATTAGCATAAAAAAGGAGAAATCGATTTGGACAATATGATATTCAATCTATTTTTTCTAAACAAGAGTATGGGGGGGGGGGTCCTAATTTTTTTAGCCTATAGGATCATACCATACAATACTTTGTAACTCCCTCAAGTCGGGGTGTCACTCATAGTATTAACGAATGGACTATCATCTCCCTACTACCCAATTACTATCTTTAAGTTGTTACTTAAGCGCTTTAGTAGTTTCTAGCTCGTTCCTTATGCGTGTGCTACCCGTCCCTTACCTATGACCCTGGAGGTATTAGGATCTCTATTTGGGATAGTTCTTGACCAACCTATGTTACTTAAAATATGAAATGTAGGCGACAAACAAAAACAAATAGGACTTTCAGATAAAGAACAAGTATGGGCTCACATTGACCTTCACACATAGACAACAAAAGCACGCAATTGAATCAACAAACTTTATTAACTTTGGAATCCTATAGGCAGGATATCTAGGTAGAAAAGATGAAGGCAGAGACAGTTTTATTAAGACATATTCGTTTGCCTACTGATTTTTGTTCAACATGAACCTGGGCACTTCAGGAAGTAATATGTCACAATTATAACCCCAGAATCATTATTAAGTCCTACATATATATTGCCTAAGTGATTGACAGTAGCGAATGAATTCAGGATCAACCAACAGGATCCTATAGGCATGATTTCTACGAGCTTATTAATTACAGGCCTATAGACATGATTTCTAGGCGTAGCACGAATTTTAATCTATAAAGATAGGTTTTATTACTTTTTCAATCCTATAGGCATGCTTTCTAATTGATGAATTGACTTAAACCTTATAGGCATGATTTTTAAATGATGAATTGACTTAAAACTTATAGGCAGGATCTCTAAGTTTAAAACTGATTTTTTTAGTCCTATAGGCATGATATCTATTAATTGTATATGGGCAGAATTTAAACAGATTACCAAGAAAGATAATTAGCTCAAACAACAAGGTCCTATAGGCATTATTGCTAATGCATGTTTATGAACATGATTTCTAATGTATAAAATCAAACGAAAGTCCTATAAGCAGGATCTCTAGTATGCAAATGTAAAATACAAGATCAAAGTGATCGTGAAAGTCCTATAGGTAGGATTTCTAAACACAACATAGTACTCACATAGTTCAATCAGCATAATTAAATCCTATAGGCAGGATTTTTACCTGGTTTTAACAAAAGATGTAAGTAAACCCCCCTCCCCCCAGCTTCACTAAATATTCCCATATCTGTTACAGAGTTATTATAGCCCATAATATCAAATGAATCACATAATGGTAATAGTTACACTACAGAGAGCCTTCATAGGCCCAAATAAACCTGGGAACCAGACCTTCCACCATAACAACAACACAATGATTCCTCCATAGTCCGTTGGAAACAGGTTTCCAGTGTGTCAAAGTTCCCAAGGGCCTCAGGGGACCCAGGACAATGCTCACACCAGAACCACACATTCAGAAAGCAATTCATAAGAGATTAGAAAACCAGTCCCCAGGGTGTCAGAGTTCAGAGGAGTCTCATGTGGACCCTAGGCAGTGCTCACACTGGGATGGTTGAGAACCTAAGGGACTAGAAGTGGGGTTTTAAAACCAGTACATGAAAAAAGCTTGATTTCAGAAGAAAGAAAGTTTAGAACACAGAGTTGCAGGCAGAACTGCACCAAGAAGCAAACAAAGTTCATACTTAGCACACAGTTCAAATAAGTTGAAGTCTAGTTAAGCTAAATACTCATGCTAGTACTTAAGACAATCATGGCTTAATCACAGAAGCAATTAGGCAGCAACAGTTAAACTGGCCAGACACATGAATTAAATAGACAAGGCTCATGAGTTAAGCAACAAACTAATTGATTACATGTTTATAGTATTCTGAGGAATGCAAAGTTCAGAACAAGTGTAGGATTAGTGCATGAAACAAATCAAACCTTAGGCTAACTTATGAGAGGATTCATATTATTCAAAACACATTAATCCTAAATTAACAGTGTCACTCAATAGGATCATAGAATCATGTGAATGACAGAATCATACTGGGAATTAAAGCATGGTAGTCGAGCAAAGCATAAAGAATGAAATTACAAAGGGTTTAGGCATACCCGTTAAGTAAGAAAGCAAGTAAGTATGCCACAGCAGTTAGGTTCCAGAATAACTTGGCCTTGGCTTTCAACCAACCAAAACCAGAGACAATTAGCACAGAATCAGAACAAGAGAGCTTAAGTTTTAGAGAGAGTATGAGAGTTCGAGTCTGTCTAAGAGGGGAGAAGGGGTTTAAATAGCACGGAATTAAGCAGACAAATAAGGGAACAAATCAAGAATACACAAATAAGGAATGAAAATAATTTTCAGAATCAATTGAAGTCGGGGTTCAATCAATTAACAGTCATAACATCGTGTAATCAGGAGATTACCACTCAAAATAAGGAAAGTATCAATCAATAGGCAGTCTCAAAGCAAATAAGGTAAGGAAATAATGGAAACACAGTAGGTTGAATGTAAATAAGGAAAACATCAACAGCATACGAGAAAGGAAAGAGTAAACAGAAATCAGTAGAAAATTTCAAACCCTAGAATCAACAGTAAAAAATAAGGTACATAAGGTAGACAAGAGGATGTTCAAAAGGAGAACCATAAAATCAGCACAAATATCACATAATGAACCTAGACATTAGTCTTATTCAAAAATAGAATCAACCTATATTTGATTCAACTAAGATCTGAAAAATCCTAACTTTAGGTTAGGTACGAATCAATGGATGATACGAAAATATTCGTACTCACATAGATTAGGATGAACCCAGACGGAAATAACCAACATATAAAAAATTTTGAACTAGCTATGGTTCGAATCTCTCAAGATCAGCTTGTCATTTGAGGTAAACGAGTTAAGTAATACCCCATATGAGTAGCATGTAAAGAGATAGGGCCAAATAAGGTAAGGAATTGTTAAATGATTCCATTTCTGGATAGGAATTAGAAGGGAAAACGGGAGAGCAACGTTAGGGTTTCAGAAGAGAAAGGGGAGGGAGACGAGAGTGTTTGAGGGCGGCGGGTAGGTGGAAATGGGTTAGGGTTAGAGGGGTTGGTATAATTAAAAAGGGTTGGGGTGTTGGGAGCTGTTGATCTTTTGAGATCAACGACTAGAATTAAAGCTTTTAGACCGGGCGGGTTAATGTGGACGGGTATGGGTATTGGGCTGGTTAATGGGTTAGGTTGTATTGGGTTGGGGCTAGGTGTGAAATTAATTACGAAAAGGGCCAGATTTTAAATACCTAATTAAACACGTAAAATAATTTATAAAAATAATTAATTAATAAATAAATAAATATAATTTGGGCATTAAAAATAATTTAAAATAATTACTTAATACTATAAAATATAAAAAGTTATTTTCCTATGTAAATAATGTAATTATGCATATATGTGGCTATTATTGTGAAATATTACAATTATAGCCTAAAGATGCAAATATAATTATACATAAAATGTTTAAAGCTTAATATGAATATAAATGATAAAAATTATGTAATAAATTATTATAAAATTATTGTGATGCAATTAATAATTATTTAGATAATAAAATACTGGAATAAATTGATTCAAAGCCTTTAAAAATTATAGAGAATTATGAAAAAATATTGGTTGATGCTCATGCACTATTTGAAAGTGTGTGTGTATATATATATATATATATATATATATATATATATATATATATATATATATATATATATATGAAAAAAATTGGGTATCAACATAATCATCAGCTTAATTTTGATTTCCTCTAACGTTATGATGATTGTCTTGTGTCTCTCAGCCAGTATCCATGAGTTGAAAGTCTCACACATGTTATTGTCAATAATATCACACTTCCTATCATAATTGAAATAATCTCTACACCAACTTTCTTTTGTGTAGTGGATTAATCTTGCACATATTCCATTCCCAAGCTTATCTAGCATATCAAGTTGGTTATTCAATTCTGCAACATTAGAAGCTCTTGAACATCTCCAGAAAGTATTTCTCATCTCCAATCCTCTCACTATTTTGACCAGTTTGCCAGGATGTGCCTAGCACACATCCTGTGTTCACACTCAGGCAACAAATCCCTGACACCATTAATTAAACCCTGAAGCATTAAAAAAAATAGTTACTGGAAAAAATGTTGTGAAGGAAATACTTGAGCATAAAAGTACGAAAAATATTACCTTCTGCATATCAGACATAATTGTAAGGTCTTTGACATCTTGTAAGCTCAGATCTTCAATCAAACATTTCAGAAACCAAGTTCATGTAAAGGTGTTCTCCACCTCTACAACTCACAAGCAACTGAAAATATCTGATTGTTTTCATATTTGGTGACAACTACAAAAAGTTGTCCCTTGCAAACTCCTTTCAAGAAACATCCATCAAGGCCAATAATTCTATTGCAGCCTTCAAGTCAACCCCTTTTCATGGCATGTAAACAAACATAGATTTTTAGAAAATATCAGTTTTCCATCACCTTGATCTTCTACTTTCACCACACATGTACTCCCAGGATTGGTCTGCAAAATCATATCTTTGTAGTCATAGTCTTTTGAACTCTTGATGCACATCACCAATGATTTCTTTCAGTATCTTAGCTCTAGCCCTATAGGCAGTTGATCTACTTATATAGAAGTCCTGTTCTTGCTTTATCAATTTTCTCAACTCCCAAGCTTTCATACCTTGTTTTGATATAATTTTGCTCTTGTATCTTTTTACAAGATATCTTGAATTACACAACTTATTCTTGTTGGTTGTATGACACTTATTCACTGGATTATATCTTTTCACCTTAAAATTATTGGATTTTTCATCTTTACTAGCTGCTAGAAGCCATCCACATTTAGGTACCGTTCATTTATGTACTACTCAATTTGTACCTTTTTTTGAATAGCATATTTGGTGATTGCTTCCCTGAACTCATCAACATTTTCAAATATTAATCCTAACTTCCAAGTTATTTTCTTGGCAGTAGGATTAAAGATCAGTCTCTTCTTTTTTCCCCTCCATTTTCCTATTTTGTTCTTCACCATCTTCACCTTCCACATCTCAACCAAAGCTTTCAGCATGTCAAGAACCAAAGTATGGCTCATCAGTCCCAATTAAACCTTCATACATATTTTTCTTACTACCTGTACGCAACTCATCAAACCCAATGTTTACACCTGTTTTATCTATGTTTATATCACCCCTTTTGTTTAGGCTTTACACTTCTTTTTCTCTTGTTTCTCTTCACCTGCTCTCTACATTCACGAAGCTCCTCATGAATATAAAATTCACTTTCATTGTCATCAGGAACATTCAAATCAACTTTATTAGAACTATCGTAAGTCTAGTCTATGTCATCTTCTCCTTCATTCAGTAGCATCAGAAGCAGTAGAAGCATCAAAACTATCAGCCTTTTCAATCTCTATAGGCCTTTTTTTAGAAGCCTTACTACTGCTCACACCTTCCCCTTTTTCAATAGGGTCATGTACTGATAAAGGGGCAGCATGAGTCACATATATTTCTAGTGTATCCCCTCCTCTAACTGATTACAAATGTCTAAAATGTCCTTATCAGTCAATACATTTACTAGTTTGTCAATCCTATCCATCAGGCATAGATACAGCTCAGCCACGTTAGTTAGACCCATTTCCTTTGTGTAATCCATAAGCTCAAAGAAGGAAATCCTATCTACATCCACGTCTAAAGTCAAGGATTGACTACCCCCATATATCTACAAAAAGGACCAATAATTAACTCACTCCCGTGATACCACTTTAAAGTAATAAAAGACATTGTCCCTAAAAAAATAGACAACGGGTTTCCATTTCACATGCAAAGAAATAATAAAGAAATCAAAATGGACAATAAAGAATGATATAATACAATAAAGAAAGAAAAAGATAACACAATAAACAAAAGGAGATAACACAAGCTCAAAAACACTAGGTTTCAATAGACAATAACAAGGGATTCACCATAAAGATGTCTTAAAACCCTAAACTTACTCTGGCAAAATACCCAAATAAACCCTAACTATTTCGACTCACCCATCTAAATCAAAATGATTGAACAACATAAAATGAGAATACTAACCTGAAAATGACAAAAGCAAACGCAAAAGTATCACTTCAACGACCCGCAAATGGGTTCTTGTTGGAGTTGCCATCAAAGGTTAGGGCTCAAGAACATTTTGGGAAAAAAGAAAAATATTTGTTAATCTGGTCGAGGGCTATTTTTTAATCTAGCGGATTGGATCTTTCTTGGGTCGGGATTACATCATGGGTGGGGTGGTCCATTTTTAATTAAAGAATCAATTAGTTTTAATTTAAATAAGCACGTGTATACATAGCATTGACTATTACTTACACTGGTCAAAAGTGATGTGTCATTGACACACTTTTGAAAGGTTTGGCGTGCAATATTAAATTTGTGTTCTACATGTGTGTGACAGAGATTTGGGTGTAAGGTAGATGGATAAACTATTTATTTTACCTATATATAATAGAAGAGGGTCTATATATTTATGTAATGCATCCCATTCTTCTTTTCGTTATAGTAATAGTACAAGTACACTATTTTCGTAAACTTCGCTTCATTTAGTTTAATTTAGTTTTTGTTTAAGTTTATTCTGTAATATAAAATTTAATAAAAAATAAAATAAATAGAAATGGAATTAATTCGAAATACTAAATAATAAATAAGAATGAGGAGTCTTTATGTCGTGTTACAGAGGACCTCGTTTAAAAAAAACGTTGCCTGGGGCCTTTACCAGGACTAGCTACTAAAAAGCCTCCGAAAGTGATCTTAGAAATTAATCGCGTTCCGGGAAAATTTCTTAATGTCGTATTTGTCTAGAAGAAAAATAAAAATTGTGCTTTCATTATGGTCTTACATGTAATGTTCCACAAAACCATTTGACCTCTCAGAGATACATCACATGCATTTTCATAGACATTATCCCTAAAATATAAGTAGTTAATTAAAATGCGTATTCGTACTCAATTTATCACTTAAGTATAATAAATTAATACGTATTCTAACCTTTACCTACACTGTCAACTTTAAATTTAAATATTTAGTCGTTTATTAGATCATCCACGATTTAATAGTAATTGTGAGGAAGAAAGAGTATACATAGGTTTAGTTTATTTTGGAAATGACATCTACCTTGTTAAATAATCCTGCACGTTAATAAGATCCACAAAGTCAGACCATATTTTTAAATCTTTCTTTATTTCCGCCCATCAACAAATATTCTCATTTTCCCATTAAAAATAGGGACAATTGCATAAAAGTACGGTTTACATGGTGCTTTTCATTCGCGTAGCCATCATTTTATATTTTTATTTGTATAGTCCATGAAATTCTCATAATCATTTTATAATTATTTTCATCCGTATAACCATCATCATTTTATATTTTGATATGAAACTCTCACTACATTTTTACATAGGCTCTTTGTACACAACTAACTTAAATCGATTACATATATTTCTATTGCACTATTGCAATCCAACTATAATGCAACTTGAAATTCTTTTTGCATTTTCTTCTTTCCCAAATTTAAATAGCAGAAACAAAAGAACAAAAAATAAAAATTAAAAAAAATTGCTGCAAGTTTGCAATTTGGAAGAGAAATCAACAAAAAATTGACTTTATACATCGATTGTTCGAGAAAAAAGTGAGAAAAAATTTAATTTCGATTTTAAGTCCCACATATATTGTACATGTATAAAAATATATAATTATGTATAAATTCGTATATGGAATGTATATTAATGTATTCTAGTATTTCACCAACACAGAAAAGCAAAATTAAGTTTAACTACATACGTGAAAGAGGAACTTACTTCAAAGAGAAAGACCACGACAACAAAGTCGAACAGAAAATCGGGAATGTATAACACTATTTATACACCTAATATACAACATTATATACTTATTATAATTCTGTATAATGTTGTATAATATTGTATAATGTTGTATACGAAAACTGAATTTCACCTTCAATTTTTTTTTCAACTGGTATGATTCTCAAAACCAACATTAATAATGTTCAATCAACCGAATACTCTATATTTAAGTTACTAAAAGCTTTTTTAATATTTTTAGCCTCACCCAAATAATTTCACTTGTATTAATCAACACCCATTTGATTTTTTCCACCAAAATACATCTTCCTCAAATCTGTTAAAAAAAACTCATAAATTGAAATAGCTTTAAAATCTCAGTCCAAGACTTCATTCTTGAAGAAATTTCAACAAAAATTAAGAATTCAGCTCGGCTTTTTCAGTCTTGAAGAAATTTCAAAGAGTTGCGATATAGTCCAGCTGAACCAAATCTCTAGGTTGAAGCTTCTTGGATCAATTAATTTCAATAGCACCCATTCGAATTTGAGCACGATTCTTTCATAAATTTTCAGATCTGAAAAGTTTCTAACTCCCTCAACCTAATTTTTGGTTTGAATATCAAAATCTTGACTTCATAACAAACTTAAGAGAGGTGGCTACTGGAGTGAAGAGAAAAAGAGCAGAAAATATAGAAGAGATGAGTGAAAAATGTTTGGGTTAAACATTGAAACTATTATTTCAAGATATATACAACATGGGTCTCAACGGGTAAAATTCTAAAATATGAGCTCTTTATGATTATAGAATTTGGTCGGGTGATATTCAATGTAATTGTACCTTAAAAATAAAACATTACACTCCGCGAATATTTTCCTATAAGCGTGTTTAAGAACTAAAGTTGTTGAACAAGAAACAGCTTCCAACTAATTGTATCATATTGGATTGTCTCATCCAAAAAAAAAAAAAAAATATAGTGTAATAATTCATCAAAATACATGTGCATAAAAATAAAAAGCGATTAATCAACTTGCTGTATTCTTTACTCTAATTATCTTTGAAAACCAACTTGAGAACTTGATTTAAGTTATATCTTAATAGTATAAAGAATTTTGCAGTGATCTATGTAATTTAAATGGATATAGCATTATACTTAACATTTATCTATGATTACTCCATGCAGCTTATTAAATAGAGATACTAGGGGTGTACAAATCGAATCGGAAAATCGCACCAAATCGAAAAATCAAACCAAATCAATTAAAAAATCCGATTAGGTTTGGTTTGACTTGGTTTGGTTTCACTTGGTTTGGTATTGAATAAAAAAAACCGAACCAAACCGACATATAAATATATAATTTATATATATATTTTAAAGACTTTATATTGAATTTTCTTTAAAAAATATTGAAATATTTGAGATACTTTCATGTGTTAACTTAGAAAGCGTACATTAAAGAAAATTATTTTAGACGATTGAGAAAATAACTATCATATATTACTAATAAAATTCTTCCATTAGAATATTTTAATAGATCATATGTTTGTCAATTTTTGCAATATTAACTAAACATATATTAACTTATCAAAACTTTATCTATAACTTTAACAAAGTAAGATTTGAACTATATTCATGTAACAAAAAAAAAATCCGAAAACCCGAAAAACCCGACAAACTTAAATCAACTTAACGCATAAACTTAACGAAAAAAAGACTCGAAAACCCAAAAAACCCGACGCTATCAACTTAACGCATAAACTTAAATCTATCTTCATTATCAACCATGAATGCATATTTGGATTGAGTTGTTCCACGCAAAAGAAGAAAAAGAATTTAAAAAGCCATATTTCGATTGTGACACACCTAGTATTTTCTGTTCGACATCGATTTTAACATCCACACCAGTCAAAAACACCTCTTCAATATCATATCATTAAATATTGATAAGACAGAGTTGATATAATGTAATTGTTGACTTAATTAGAAACCGCAGTTGAGAAAAAGACAAAATCACAGTGGTTTGCTTTCTAATCCACCCAATGTCAAACTCCCAAACCAATTAGTAACATTTTAGTGATGTATTTGCTTCTATCAAAGTCAAGAAGAAAAAAAAAGAAAAACTTTCCTAATATTTATGTTTTTTTCTTTTACTCCAGTTTATTTCCTTTTTACCTAATTTTGTCCCCCTTTTTTTCCCCCTCATATTGTGAATGGATCTGTAAATAGCAAATATAGAAATGTAAAAAAATTGACCCTTAAACAATAACAACAAAAATACCCAAGGTAATCTTATATATAGGTTTTAGGAAGAGAACTATTTACGTGGACCTTATCCTTATTTACGAAGTCAGCCCGTGTTATTGAAAGTTTGAAATTCTACACATAAAGGATGAACAACTAGATATATTGCAAACATAATGTACAACTCCAATTCTTTGATTTGTCAACTTTTATATTCACACAAAAAGTTACAGTTAATAACCGAAGGTCAAATGCAGTGTTTGTTCATAAAAAATGCTACTAATATTATAATAATTCATATAATCGACTCAACATATATATGGATTGAGCCATAATAATAAATGTTGAAGCACCAATTGCTACTTTTTTTTTTGGTAACGAAAACATATATTAAATACGCAAATTACGAGTCATTACATAATTCATTACATCTGGGAATTGTTCTAGGACACGTAGTTCCTAGCTTGTCCCTTTCCAAAATAGAAATAACAAAAGTAGGGGGGATAAGTAGATCATTAAGCTTTCAAGAGTTGGTAAGCTGCTTCAGCAGCCTGATTTGCCTCTCTGTAGACATACTGTAGTGGTGGGTCCCCTGCTTTACTCAGTAGGCATCTGCAATCATCAATTAGATTATAGGCACAATTCTTATTGTTAATTAAATTAATGAGTTCCTTACAATCCGTTTCTATGGTGAGGGGGAGGTAGTTGTTTTCTATAGCTAACTTCAGACCATGTACTAGAGCTAAGGTTTTCATGTGTATGTTAGATGCATGGGAAGAACTCATGTTAAACCCCAATGTCCATTCTCCATTACCCTGTCTGATAACTCTTCCTATGCCCCCTTTTCCTATGTTCCACCGGTAGAAGCCATCCACGTTGAGTTTATAGATGTTTTGTTCGGGCGGCTTCTATTTAATGAGGATGGTGTCTCTATTTGTAGATGGTCTATTTGGTTTGTGGTCAACAATTTATATTTCAGTGCCTTACTTACTATGTTTTTTAGTAGAAGGGGTTTGCTGCTATTCTTGAAAATCGTTTCGTTTCTATGTAGCCAGATGTGCCATAGGATAAAAGGGAGGATATCCGGCCAGCTAAGGTATTCATTGAAACGGGTGCTCGAGCTGCTTTGATTTCTTAGCCAGTTGTGCATATTGTACTGGCCTGGCGAGTCTGGTGGGAGGGCGCTGAAGCCAATTAGATCCCATATTTGTTTTTGAGTGCTTGCACCAGAAAAACATGTGGATTGTGCTTTCGTTAGTAGAGCTACAAATATACATGTTGGGGAGCTGCTAATCTTCCTTTTGAAGAGCATGAGCGATATGGGGAGTCTGTTATGAATAGTAGTCCATAGGAAGTATTTTATTTTATTGAGGGTTTTGATTTTCCATAACCATTTATAATCTCTTCTATCTTCCCTCTCATACCCCCTCCCCCATTGGTGAGTAGTTCATAAGCTGATTTTATAGTAAGAATCCCGTTGGGACTGTTGCTCCATTTGTATCGGTCTTCAACGGGTTGATATTGCTTGATGTATGTGCTTGTGATTTTGCTCTTAACTTCTGTTGGTAGCTGGAAAGATATGTTACTAAGGTTATAAGCGTTGTTTTCAATTATATTGTTTAGTAATTGATCTTGTTCATCACTCATTAGAGGGCCCTGGATTTGAGACCTTAATGTCACCTTGTTGCCCAGACAAGCATCTTCCCATGTTTTAATGAGTTGTCCATTCCCAACTTCCTAGTGCATACCCCATTTGCAGATGTTGGCGCCCCTGATAATGTTTTTCCAGATATGAGACCCATTTTTTTCTTGGAGGTTCCAACTATGTTGTGGGTTCCTGCTGTTATATCTGTAGTGGAGCACCCTGCTCCAGAGGGATTTATTGTCTTTTTTAATCTCCAAGCTAAGTTGGCGCTAAAGGACTGGTTTTTCCATGTTGATTTATATAATCCCAGTCCTCCGTCCTACTTTTGCTTTGTGGAAATATCCCAACTTATCAGGTGTCATTTTCTTTTTTCGGAGGTGCTGCCCCACAGGAAATTCCTTTGAATGCGATCAATGTTATTAATAGTAGCTTGTGGGAGGTCGTAAATTTGCATGACGTGATTGGGGATTGCTGCCAGAACCGGCTTAATGAGGGTGGCCCTACCAGCTATGTTTATGAGGTTTATTTCCATTCTTTTAGTCTGTTGTTTAGACGGTTGATTCTATATTGGAAATCTTTTCTCGAGGGGTTTGAGAAACCTATGGGAAGCCCCAGGTACTTACCAAATTCCCTAGTGTGTCTTATTGCTAGGCAGGTACTAAAGTCATTCCTCATAGTCATTGGTGTATTATCCGAAAAAATTAGCCTTGATTTGTTGAAATTGATAGATTGGCCTGAGTGGACACAGAATTTGTTGAGGGTATCTATAATGGAGTTGCAATTTTTTTTGGTTGGCATTTTCTAACAAGATTAAGTCGTCTGCAAAGAACAANGGGGGGGGGGGGGGGGGGGGTTAGGGAGATTTTGACTGGATCCCACCTGCATCAGTCTATTTCATGGTGAATTAGCCTCGAACGCATTTTCATGCATATTATGAAGATATAGGGGGATAGGGGATCCCCTTGACGGATACCTTTAGAGGGGTTGAAAAATTCTATATTGGATCTGTTTATAATGATTGAGGTGGATGTAGTGGAGATGCAGGACATGATTAGGTCGATTAGGTCCTTAGGGAATTTTAAGGAGGTTAGAGAGAACTTTATAAAAGACCATTCTAACTTATCGAATGCCTTTTCAAGGTCTATTTTGATCAGCATCCTTTCGTTTTTTCCTTTTACCTTTTTTAAGTGATTTAAAGCTTCGTGAACAATGATAAAATTGTTCGAGGATCTTCTGCCCTTCATGAAACTAGTTTGAGTAGGGTGAATTAATTTGGCCAGCAGGGGTTTGATCCAGTTGACGATGATTTTTGTGATTACCTTATAGGCAGTGTTGCATAGGCTAATTGGCCTTTATTGCTTAATAGTTTCAGTATGTTGACATTTTGGAGTTAGGCAGATATATGTGCTATTCATATATTCAAGCATTTTCCTCTCAGTAAAGGTATCTTTGCAGAATTTAATTAGTTGTTCCCTAGTTTCATTCCAGAACTTCTGATAGAAAAAGGGGTGTAGACTATCCGGTCCTGGGACTTTATAGGGTTTAAAGGAGTCTACAACACTTTTGATTTCGTGTGTTGTGATGTCTTGGATCAGTGTTTGTTGGTCCATGTGATCTAGGGTTCAATAGGGAGACATGTAGTGGATAGTTTTATGAGTGGAAGTGTGCCCCGTTGTAAAAAGGTTTGAGTAGAAGCTGTTTATTAGGGCCTTGATGTCTTTTTGTTCGTAGTACCAGTTACCAGCTTCGTCTTTAAGACTTAGAATTCTATTTTTCCTTCTACGTTGCAGGGTAGTGATATGAAAAAATTTTGTACTCGCATCACCTTCATTTAACCACTGTATTCGGAATTTGTCTCCAAAATTCCTCCTCTAGTTTTAGAATATCGTTATATTCTTTTACTAAGTCATTTTCAAGGTCTAGGAGAAATTGGTTAGTCATGTATTTTGGGGAATTTTTTATTCCTTTATGCATGAGGTTAGAACATTTTTTTTATGAAAGATATTGCCGAAGGTGCTAATGTTCCATTCCTTTGCATTTTTTGTAAAATTTTCAATTGCACCTAGTAAATTGTCTTGATTTGTCCATGACTCTTTAACCAGGATTTTGAAGGTTGGGTGGGCAAGCCACATGGACTCTATTCTGAATATTTTATTGCAGTGTGAGAAATTTTTGAATAGGTCTAACTTTATAGGACAGTGGTCAGAATGGATTCTAGTTAAGTGTGTGACGTGCGCTTCTTTGAATAGATTGATCCAACTAGAATTTGCTACATATTTGTCTAACCTTTCCATGATTATTGTTATGGTTTTTTCCTTTTAGTCGTCCAGGTAAATTTGGGTCCCTTAAACCTTAGATCCATGAGCCCACAAAAATCTAGGCAATTAATAATTTTTGACACTCTAGGGTAGTTTATAGGAAGCCCCCTGAATTTTTCATTTGCCTTAGTGACTTCATTGAGGTCTCCTTCGACTAACCATGGACCCTTAAAGGTATTTGCAACTGTTTTTAGATTTTCCCATAGAATTATTCTTTCATTTATTAGGTTGCTAGCATAGATAATAGATAAAAGCCAAGGGTTAGAGTTATTTACCTTGATCATGGCATGGATTTCCTGCTCGGTCGTTCCAATTTGGTCCACCAGAATGTCACCTACGTTCCACATCATAACCATACCTCCTGCGTTGCCCTATGCTGCTACCTGGGCCATGTGAGTGAAGCCAAAGTCGTTGATGAGTGTGCTGTTATTTTTGTTTCCAGCAGTGCTACGAGGAATGGCCTATTATAGTCCAGCATGGACCTGAAGGTTCTTCAAAAATCTTCATTACCTGCTCCCCTGCAATTCCATACGATCATGCTCGTTGGTCTAGATGGGGGCGGGTTGGTCTCTTCCTCATGTGCATGGGACGGGCTGTCCAAGCTCATGTTGGCATATATCGTCGGAATCATTACTAACCCGTATTTGAAGATTGTTGGTAGTGTTATATCCCTTATATTTATGGAACACTTCCTCAAATTTATCGGGCAACGTCATATTATTCTTTTTTCTTTTCTCTCCTTTAACACCAACATTTTTGATGTTCGGAGCATGGCATACTCCATTCTTCGCACTTTTGATGTTCCTTCCTCTTCTTGCTCCCCGTCCGTCAGTTGCAATGGTTGTTGTTGTGTTGGTATGGTGCCTTGTGTTGGTTGAAAGTTGGAGTAATGCATGTGTGGTGGTGGTTAGTTGTGTTGAGAGGTGTTGTGGAATAGAGGCAGACTCATGCTTAGGGGCATTGGGGTGCTTGGGGTGATTCTCTGTAGGCGGCTCCAAGGGGATGACTGGGCTCCATGGTTGGGTAAGGCTGATGTTGGTTCCCTAAGGTCAGCCATGGGTGGTTTGCTACACTGTATAGTACTATCCTTATCCCCTCCGTCACAATTTGGGCTAAGTAGCTGGGGTTCTCTATTTGTATGATGATGTCCTGGCCCCCTAGGTGTAGGTTCAAGTTTAGGGAGAAGTCTGTTAGTCCGTATTCCAGCCATGAGTGTGGAACATGATTTGGGGGGTAGTGGTGGTGTTGCATAAACTAATGGCTGGCCTTGTGTTGCTTCTTGGTTGTTCCACTGCTGGTATTGCTCTCGTGTCCAAACATGCATCATTGTGTTCCTTTGTTATCTCATATAGTGGCTGTTGGTGGGTAACCTTGGCATCTTGTGTGAGTTCTTGGTGCTTTTGGTCTAGGTTTTCTGTTATTTGGTTTGTGTTGTTGATATAAGGTGTTGTGGCTAAATAGCAGTTTGTATTGGTGCCTTTTCTCGTTGCATTACTAGGGGCATGGGGAACTTGATTGCTTAGGGTTGATGGGTTGACCTTTCCTAGGGTTTTGTTTTGATTTTGATTTTGATTTGTACGATGAAGGTCTGGGGTAGTGTGTGTAAAAATTGCTAATGGCAGCTTGTCTTTTGTGGGTTGATTCTTATTGTCACTAATTAATGGTATTGTGACAATATCTTGGGGGATGCAAGGGTCAACTCCCCTTGTGCCATATATGTCACAGTTTTGGGCAGGGGGGATGTTGTTACTGCCCACTGGTTTCTCGTTAATTACGTGCGTAAGGCTGGTTTCCATCGGAGGTCCATTGATTTTTGCTTGGACGATTGGGTTTCCAAAAGTATTGATTGATCTAGGTTCTTGGTTATTGAAGATAGGGTTTAGGAGAATTGATGGTGTCTTAGGGTTGATTGGATTCTTTAATGTGTCCAGTGTATATTGCGTATTAACCGAAGGGTTTTGTGTATTTTCATCTAGGGTTTCCATGCTATCTTCCATCTCAGCCGTCAAATGCATTTAATGCACTGAATTGGTTGTCATTATTCTTGTCCGAGGTTGTTCTATTGTCCATTGGTTTGGTCAGTGTTTCATTCTTTTGGTGGTCTCTTTGCTTTTCCATTTGAGCTCCTGTTTTGGTAGGTGGTTTCTGCCTGAGGTCATGCCCATGGTAGCTTCATTCATATGTGATTTCCCATGCATCTTGTGGTGGTCTTGTTTTGGTTATCTTTGTGGATGGGTATTTTTTCCCGTTTGGTCGTCCATTTTCCTGGTCTTCCTATGCATAACTATGTTCCATTGTTCTATCTCTTCTATTAGGGACTCGATTCCCCCTTGTTTATGTGCTTATCATTTGTTTCAGTCTCCTGTGTTGGCTGTGGCCTTAGGTGAGGGCAGTGGGTTTTGATATGACCTAAACTGCCACATTACGAGCACAACATGTTGAAGACATCATATGCAATCTTTTGGTAGTGTTTCCCTATGATAACATGAGTTTTGAGAGGGATTTCTATGGGTGCTAGGATACAGACTCTTGCATATTTTTCCCTCGTGGTTGAGGCTGTGCAGGCATCGATCCTAAGTAGTTTGCCTAGTTTTAATCATATTTTCTAGTATTAAATAGTCATAGAACTCTGTTGGTAGTTCTGGTAGCTTGGCCCAGATGGCTGAATATGTTTGCAAGGCATTTGAGGCTACGCCTTGGTTCCCATTTCCGGACCGTTAAGAATTGATTTCCAATAAACCATGGTCCTCCATGCAAGGCTTTGTCGTAATTTTCTGGGTTCGTAAATTTTATTAGATAGTAGTCATATCCTAAGTCTATTAGGGTTATGTCTTCCGTTGGTTTCCATATTGCCGTGATTTTGTTTTGGAGGAAGGAGTAACGTACTTTCCTGCCAAATATTTTGATTATAACAACGTTTGTCCAGTTGTTATAGATCCTTTTTTTGTCTGTGGAGGTGATAGGGATGAAGTTATCAGATTCATATTGGTTCTCAGTTTCATCGGATATGTCATGCCCTTCCACTGATTTCTGAACTGCTATCTGGTTTTGTGTTTGTGTTCCATACAGATTTGTTTTCAGCTTGTGGAGGAAAAGTTTGGTTTTGTCTAGGTTGTCTTCTGTTTGATCACGTTTGCTTATAGCGGTGGAAAGAGATGTTTTCTCCTCTAGATCAATGTCCATTGTTGGAGATGGGTGTGTGTTTTGGTCATTAATGGTGCCTATATTTGTTGCGTTCATTTGGTGTTAAGGAAGCTTTTCTTGTTGGAAGGGCCTTTGGAGAGAAGTGTTTCTCCTTAAACATAGAGGAAAGTAGGAGCTTCTCTATCTAACCCATATTCCTTTTTTTACTAGACAAGTCGTGATTGAGATTCTTCCAATTGCTACTATGTACACATGAAACTACAATCTGTCGCCAAATGGAAGATCCAACCAGAAGGAAGTATATCTTTATTATTATTATAATAATAATAATAATAATTTGTTATAAGCAATAAAAGAAGAAGAACAATATTTTAGAGAAAGAGAGAGAGAAAATTCTTATTAAATTTTGGGATGAATTACAATGGAAGAGGACCTCTCTATTTATAGGGAAAGAGTGACTTAGCCACCAAGTAACAAACCCTAGAATCTCTCTAGAATATAGACATTCACCATAAATAGAATTCTATTTATAACACTCCCCCTTGAATGTCTATTCAACAAATAATGTGCCTCATTAAAACCTTAACTAAAATAAAACCTAATGGGAAAAAAATTCTAGAAAAGGAAAAAGAGTACACGTGTTTAGAAATGCGCCTTTTGGTTGCCTCGTTAAAAACCTTGCTAGGAAAACCCAGTGGGACAAAACCTTGTAAGGAGAAAAAGAGTGCAACACGCATTAACTCCCCCTGATGAGAGCATCAATTCACATCCTTGAGTCTTCTCATCCCAATCTTGTGTATTTGCTTCTTGAAGCTTGACATCAGTAGAGATTTGGTGAACAAATCAGCCATATTATCACTTGAATGAATATGTTGCACCTTGAAATCATCATTCTTGTATATATATAATGTCTTCATATAATGTCGTCCAATAGCCTTTTCAGTGTCTCCATAGAGGGAAAAATTCCCGCTATCACATTATCATGCTTATAGTTATAACAAGATACATATGTGCACAAATTGCACGTAGGATGTAGTACTTCATGACCAAGAATTGTATATGCTTTAAGCAATATCCTTCAAGAATTGTCATATAAGTCATATAATAGACTTTAATTAGATGCATATCAAGTTTTCATGCCATACTAGACAAATAAGATATCGAAAAATGATTGTACATATCATTGACTTTATATTTTCAAGTGTTTGAACTGCATGTCCAAATACTTGTCTTTCATATGAAACCAATTCTATTCGAATTGTGTCTCTTCTATTTGGCCAATATTTTTGTGTCAGTATTCGGCAAACTTAAGGTCCTCATCTATACTTAGCGCTATGATAGATGTCGTCGACGAACATTTTATATCGGTTCCAACCTCCTTATTTTCATATAGAGATGACATAGAGATCTCTTCATTCATATATGCAGGTACTTGAACCTCTCTTGAGTTTTTATGAAGTGTTATGTCATGTGATCTTCTAGATCACTTGCCTCCTTTATTATGATCATTTGCTCGTCTTCTTTATCAAGAAGTTTATTTGAAACCGATTTGTCTATATCGCTTTAAGCGTACCATAGACTTTGTCCTTCTAGCACTTAATGGGAGCATTTGCAATGAATTATAGTTACTTTCTTTAGGTCAGCAAATGCGTCTGCATGCTTTGCAATATATTGCAGATGAATTATCTTTTTATGAACTTCAAGTTCATATTATCTTATTCGAGGATCTAGATGTACAAATGACAATTCATTTCACGTAACTTTTTCTCAACTGTTTATCATATCTCCCCCTCATGTTAGAAAAACTAACTTGTTTCCCCAACTTTGAGAACCCATCTTTGTGCGTTATGGTATTAGTCAAAATATACCCCTCACATCAATAATAATAAGATGGAATTATTTGGTTCCTGACCCTGAACCACTTGTGAGTAGAGAAAATAATATACTTTGGTATGTAATATATATCAAATTTATATAGATAACTTTGTTCTCATAAACAATTATTTAGCAATTAAGTGGAGGCATTCAATAAATCATTTTGGTAAACCAACTGTGATGTAAACCAATTTATCAAGAGGAACTATCTTGAATAGACAATCTGGAAATTATGCTCTAAATTAAATTATTGAGCAAGTTACCACGCAAACAGCAGGTTGCAGGTTAATAATAATTGCACATGTAACCATCTCATAGATGCATCTTATGTGGTATACATGGCAGTGAATGGGCCCATATTCACCTTTGATATTTCCAGCATTCATGGGACTCAATCCCAATTTTAGTTGGTCTATTAATTAATGAGAACAAGTAACATAAGAGAATTCATAAAGAACTTTCTAGTTCTTTAATATTTACCCATGTGAATTCTCTTTTATTTTTGCACATCATACTTAAATTGATATGGCTAAACCAATTATGCCAACTGGATAAATTATCAATATTGATAAACTTCAAGTTTATACCATGTCGTGTGCAATTATCAATAAACTTCAAGTTTATTATGATATGGGTTTATATATCAATAAACATTCACTTTATTGTGGTATTCTTTTATTTGTGTAATACAAACTGGAGAATAAAGCGGGTAACTTTAACATACATATTACCCCGCTACAAGTTGTAGTAATAGAAGATATTAAATTTTTTCGTTATTTATAGTCTCAATATATTCAATCACTTTCACGAATACTTTAGAAATTCAATAAGTTTCTTTGAGACTTACCAGAACACAATAAATTGACATGATTATCAATTGTATTCCCTCAAAATAGTAATAATTGGCTCTTCCATAGCTCTCAATTAATTTTGTACTACCACATATTCATCAATATTCATATGGTGAATATCTCTTTCAAGGAGAAAATTATAAATTATGGTCATTGTCAAAATTATATGCAAGATCTGTTTCTTGCATTAGTGTTATCCTTTAATAATCACATTGCCAAAATAGTTTGGCGTACAATAGGTACATGACCAATGATCATTCATGCCATAATAATGACATTATTTTCTTATATCATCTCAAACCTCCTTTTAGAGGTGAGTGTAGTATATTCACTACCACTAGCACTTACATATTCTTCCAACAATGAATATGTATTCACAAATCAGATGTTGTCACATTCATATCATGAATGGACCATAATCATCTATATGTGCTTTGCGAATTTCATGTCAAATTGATGACAAATATAACTTTCAAAAAGTGAAAGATTATTTTGAGAATTCTTAATATTCCCATTATCATAATGATGACGATTATAATTTCGTCTATCGCCATGTCCACATCCATTGATATCTTCACGGTAATAATTTTGTCTTCTTTCAGACTTATCACATACTGCTATCACATTCTCTTAAAGGAAATGAGAATGAAGCAAATTTAATGGGACGAGTTTCCATATCTTTGCCCACAATCATACATGATTTGATTATGGCAAGGCATAGAAATTTTACCACTTCGGGTGGTTATAATTTCTTGCAAACTCTATAGGAGTTATAATCAAAGTTTATTGTCTTTGCTTGCATTTAAAATCAAATTATAGAATTTCAAGAATTTAAAAGAGAAAAATAAAGTAAAATACTTACCTTAAATTCATAATTTAATCATGAAGAAAGTTCATGGAGAATTGACAATCATTATGCTCAATCTCAAAGCTTCTACTCAATTGATTAGAGTCTCGTGTTGATAACGTGTTATAAACGATAAAAGAAGAAGAACAATATTGTAGAGAAAGAGAGAAAGACAATTCTTATTGAATTTTGGGATGAATTACAATAGAAGAGGGCCTCTCTATTTATAGGGAAAGAGTAACTTAGCCACCAAATAACAAACCCTAGAATTTCTCTAGAATATAAACATTCACCATAAATAGAATTCTATTTATAACATTATTATTATTATTTGGATCCCTGAGTTTATATGATAATTTGGGAGGAGTTTTCTTTTTCTGAATTAGTTACATCAAATATCTTTGTCAACTATGTTTCCAATAGTCTCTTATACTGGTTAACAAGTCACATAAAGTAAAAAGTTAGTCGTCTTTTATTGCACTCATTTATGGAATACTCGTTCGTTTTTTGATGTACTTATGTAAATTAGTGCATTTGATGTGATGCCAGTATTAACATATTCCTTTATCCTGCTTGCTTGATTGTTCAAAAATAATGAATCTGATGGCAATGGAAGATCTGATTGGCAAATAGTAGAGTTCTATTTGTAATATAATTGAATTAGGTCGCTCAAGAATATCATCTATGTTGGGATATACTATTAATCATGCGGTTTAGATATAATATTTTGTTTTATTTTTTATGGAATAATTATATATTTAATTTATTCAATTTAATAAAGTACTATTTTAAATAGATCATTTGTTATATGTGTGTCTTTTTAGTTATGTAGCAGACA
Organism: Nicotiana paniculata; assembly: GCA_005239505.1. Lineage (NCBI taxonomy): Eukaryota > Viridiplantae > Streptophyta > Magnoliopsida > Solanales > Solanaceae > Nicotiana > Nicotiana paniculata. The sequence goes on along the minus strand of ML312252.1, from coordinate 100,590 downwards.
ATTTAGTGTATGGAGTCTTAGCTCATGCACGAAAAATTAAATTGTTGGTTCTCATAACTAATAAATTTTGTTCACAATCAAAGATATTATTGGACAAAATATCTTGATGATTGTAGCACAAGATTATAGTATAATTTGTATTGATTATGTGAGTGCTTTTACTCCGATTTCTTGTGCTAGTATACTCAGTGTATATTGAACGAACCAAGTAGAGAAAAGATATTTTTGTACTGAATATATAAAATATTTTCTCTAATTCATTAAATGAGCTTATACTCCTAATCTTGATATAATTATTATGATCAATGTAATTTGTTTATTGTTTTGATTTATCAAAAGGTACGACTCTATTCCGAGTTAGTGTATGCCTAATAGATTGGACAATAACGAATAACATTTGTGAATAATAATTAGTTGATAGAATCCTTGACTCGGTTTTGAGTTTGATGATACCCCTTTATATAAGCTTTATAAGTTTTCATGTGAAAACCCGGCGGGTGGATTTTGTATCCGTCACATGAAATAGTTTGAGCGAAATTGTAAAGGATTTAATTTGTTGATTAAATTAAATTTTCAGTGCTTTAATTTGATTAACTGGTATTTGAGATCTTAACATGGGGAGTTAAAATAAGTGTTATTGAACTTTCGAAATTCATACTGAGGAGTTCAATTGCAGCTTTTTAGTGGAATAAATTTTAATTAATTATAGTTAGAATTAATTCATGCTAATTTCGAATTAATATTATAATGGGTAGCCTCTTATTATTTATGTGGTCCCTGCTATAGCTAGTAAAAACCTGGACAAGACTTGGATAAAAAGTGACTTGAGAGAAAAGTCATCCGTTAGAGTTAGAGTAGGATTCTACTTGTGCAAGTAGAATCCTACACGTTTTTGGAAGACAATTTTCGGCAAAAAATAACTCTACTTAAGGAGGACGAATTTCACCTAATTACTTACTTTCAGAGTTGTATTGTTTTTGCCCACCCAAAAGCAAAATCGTCCAAGGTTTTATTAGGCATATAGCAGAAGACTGCAACCCTGGATTCTTACTGTTTGGAAGCTTTGTCCAGCGATTTCAAGAGGTTAGTGCTTCTAATCTTGAGATTATAGCATTGTCTAATTTACATGTATTAGATGCCTGATTTGTTTGGTTGCTTCCGCTGCGCATGTTCTAACAATCTAGAGCATGTATGGAAGCCGTAAGGGAATTGGATTTAAATATAATTATGTTTAATTATACAATTTGCTATATTTATTTGGTTAAGTAATTTGTTAGTAGAAAATTGAGTGTAATCGGGAGGGGAGTAATTATACTATTCAATTCTCAAGGAGGAGTAAAGAATTAAGCTAATTATATTATGTAATTACAAGATAACCTTTTATTTATTTATTTTAAATATTTTTCTCTTAAAAAAAAAGACTTTTCCATTCTTCCCCACTCCTTTCGAAGTCCAGTAGCTTACCACTCCTCCAGGTATGTACTTCTTTCTTTGTTTTTATTTTTTTTATTTTTGGTTTCTTATTTGTTATTGCAACAATACTTCTTTTATTTCTCATGCTTGAGATGTTGGATTTCCCGGAAATATTTCTCCATTCTCTAGTAGTGAAATGAGGTCCATCAGTAGAATTATTGGCCAAATTTTGATTTTTCTATTTCATTTCCGCTTGTTATTTCGAAATTAAATCTCAATGCATGTTTAGAGTGGAATATTAAATGCATGTGTATCTTAATTTTTACTGATTATATGTGTTCATAAATGAGGTTAAAAGGAAAACTTTTCAAAAATAATTTTATATTTTGTTAGTTTTATTTTCTAATCCTTAGTATAATATTTATTATAAATTTCTAAATTCATATTTAAATTTCTTATATTTACATGAGCAGTTTATTGGAATTTTTAATTAGTTTAAGTAATTACATTATTTATTTGAAGATACCAATTATTTTTATAATATTATTATTAATTTATAATTATTTAATATATTATTACGTAAAAATATTTTTCTTTAATATCGCATAAAAATAATATTTTATTTCTCTTTTACATATATGTTTGTTACGTAGTAAAACTTATGTACATGTTAAAAAAAAATTTAGTTATTTAACTACACTTGTCCAACCTAATATGATAGTGATAATCTATATGTCTATATAAAAGTGGGAAAAAGAATGCCGACTTGGCATCTCTTTTAGGCCAAGAAAAGTACTTATCTTTTTTCTTAATTTTTTGTACTTTCCTCTTATTTTTCTTCTAAAAAGTATATGTTTCTTCTTTTTAAGAGAAAGAGTGAAACGACTGCAATTAAAGTTGTAACATATGAAATAATACACAATGCTAATTATACTACAATAATTGCTCAAATACGTTACTATCTCTTCCTATTACTCAAGTTATCAATTGTATTGGTTAGGCTTTTTTTCTTTTGGTTACTATATATACTAAGTAATATCTTCTCAATCACATAACTCTTTTCTCTTCATCTACAATCATTCATTTTTATTCTCTCATTTTTGTTTGAAGCTCACTCTATAGAATATTTTTTTAAATCCCCAAGGTTTTTTCATTTTTAAATCTTTTGGTTGTTCATTAAGGAATGGGGAAGAGAAGAACATATGTTGCTACAAATCACAGTATTTGGGGAGTCAAATACAGCCTTGATGAAGAAGCTATCATCAATGATGTGTGCAAATTATTTTTACTCTTAATCTGTTGAAGGCTTGTAATTGTAGAATGAATGCATATGTAATAGTTTTGCCTTTTTTTGGGGGTGTGAAACTGCCCTATTTTTGGATAATAAGAATGATTATACTAAATGAACACACACACACTCTCTCTCGCTCTATATATATAAGCATATCTGAATGGTAGCAGGAATCTAATAGAGTACTAAGTTTTTAAAATTTTTCATAAAATTGTTAAGAAGGGGATTGTTGACTCTCTCTCTCTATATATATATATATGAATGGTAGCAGGAATTTAAGAGAATACTAAGTTTTTGAAATTTCTCATAAGATTGTTAAGAAGGGGATTGTTGATTTGGTTACTTAAGGAAGGGTAATTATTTGTGGTTTTATAGAAGAATTAAAGAGTGTGAAAAATTAGAAAATAAATGAAGCAAGAAATAAAAGAAAGAAGAGAAAAAAATGTGTATTTTAGATACAACTTATACTATATTTTGTTAACTAACCAAATATATATATATATGGTAGCAGGAATTTAAGAGAATACTAAGTTTTTGAAATTTCTCATAAGATTGTTAAGAAACGGATTGTTGATTTGGTTAGTTAAGGAAGGATAATTATTTATGGTTTTATAGAAGAATTAAAGAGTGTGAAATATTAGAAGATAAATGAAGCAAGAAATAAAAGAAAGAAGAGAAAAAATGTGTATTCTGGATACAACTTATACTATATTTTGTTAAACATTTAAATATCTAACATTTATTTTTAACATCAGATTACTTTTATAAAGAGATGTGTGAGAGAGGGGGATGAGAGGGAAGTATAACTAAGATTATTTGAAAAGTGATTTTTGATTTTTAGTATATAGTACAAAATATAACATATGAAAAAATTGATCAAGAGAGAAAATGATGAATTAGTAAGAGGAGAAAGGAGAATTGACTTAGATTTTTTAAGGAAGGATATCGATTTTTTATTTTATTGGACGAACTGAATGATATGCGTATGAGAAAAAGGAAGAAGAAAAATACAAAAAGAAAACATGGTGGAAAAAATAAAAAAAAATTGAGGACATGTGGGAACGAGTAGATGATGTTGGAATGAATTAAAAAAATATAAGGCAGGTATATATGGAGAAAATTATCAAAATACAAAATGATAGAAAAAGAAATTTTAAAAAAAAATAAAGGATAGATTATCAACAAGAAAAATGACAAAACGGGAGATGAGAATTCAAAAATGTCATCGGAGAAAAAAAAAATCAAAATGTCAAGGTAATGGGAAGTAGTAAATGATAAACTAGTTTTTTTGGTTGTTTCGAGAATTATAACTATTTTTTTCTTTTTATAAAGGTACCAAAAAGTAAAATATTACTTGAATATAGAGCTATTAAATTCTTAAATTGTGAAAATAGAAGTATTTTACTTAAACATATCAACTAGAAATTCTTAGAAAATAATTGAGATAGAGATACAAAATTAAGTGTCTATTGTCGGCAACTCTTTTAATATTTCAGTATTAAAAAATATCATATCGTTAATTTAGTCGCGCGAAGCGCGAACATAATTGCTAGTTACATTATAATTATGAATGACAAACAGCCGTGTCGTTATAATTATTGTACAGTGTAATTATCAAGTTGTATAATTGCACGTGGCTTTTTAAATAGACCCTAGTAATTCCATTTAAGAAACCGGAGATCCAATTCCATTTTAGTTAACTTTTTTAATAAATAAGCAGTAGCACAAAACCATTTCAATTTAAATGATAAACGAAAACATTATTTGGTACTTTGCATATATTTTATTTTGGATAAAGAAATTGTTACTGGCAATCGGCTCACGTAATCATTTTTTTCTTCTATCCCGGAGTGGCAAGAGTAGCTGAGTTTAATAAAAGGCGGGAACCACTTGTCTATTAACTCTTTACAGCTTGTTTGGATGGTTGTTACCCATTATTTTATAATGTTGTATACGGTTAAAATCAGGCCTATTCGATTTTACTATTTGATCGAGATTGATAATTTGCATCGGAGGACAACTTCGTAACGGAACAAACGGAGACACGAGGGTAAGACACCAAGTGCGGAATCGAGGTACCTGTCAAGATCGAGGCTAGTAGCAATCGGAGCCAAACAAGACAGACATCGAGAATGATCGGAGATGGTATAATAACAGAAAGGCGAGATATCTGTGGTTGGTCGAAGATCATGGCATGAATCTCGGAACAGATCAAATCAGAAACGGTTAATCAGCTAATCATGGGATTTCCTTCTATAATTAGAGTTGTACCATAAGTAGAATTCCCCTACTATATAAAGGGGAGTTCTAATCATTTGTAATAGAAATTATTCACAGATATCAAAGCAATATAAATTCTCTCTTGCTTACATTATTGTTCATCAGCTTGTTTTATTTTCTTACTGTTCTTGCATCAATCAGTTCGAGAGTACTTCGACTCGAGGACTGAGTTCTGTTCGAACACTGGTTTGCTTTACTTATAGTTCAATTCTGTCATTTATCTTCATTTTTATCAATTGGTATTGAGTGAAATCACATATCCTTAAAACCACAATATAAGTTTAATTGTTATCTAATTTTAAGGATAAACAGTTTGGCGCCCACCGTCGGGCTAAGGGTAATAGTGATTGCTTAATACTAATTCTGATAACACACACTACTTTACGCTTGTTCTTGTAAGTATTTTTATTTTCCAGGATAAAACATGTCGAACTCAAATACAGCACCCACACATAGTGACAATGGCCTCGGATTTCACGTGGAAAATGACAATATAGTCGCCCCAGGGATCGAGGTGCCTCAGGATGATCTCGAGGGAGTACCAATTGCATATTCCGTCGACGTCAGTTCACATGTTGCGCTAAATGCAAATTTGGGTGCTGATCCCGAAGGTAGCGTACGCAGGAAAGGTCGATCTGCTGGTCGCGGTACGCAGAGCGGAGGGGATAGTGGAGTCAGCCTCCAATTGATATTCGAAATGTTACAAGCTGAGCAAGCCGCTATAGCACAACTACAAAATCAACATCGAACGTTGAGTGGGATCGAACTAGAAGTCTTGAACAGGACCTAGCCAGTGCCGGAAAGGTCGAACGCTAATGAATCGGGGACTGACCCCACCATTATGAAGAAGCTCGAGGAGCTCACTAGACTAATTGAATCGGGAGAAAAGAAAATCGAGGCAAATGATAAGAAAGTAGAGACATACAACTCCCGAGTTGACCAAATATCGGGGGCACCACCGATTTTAAAAGGTATGGACTCGAAGAAGTTTGTGCAGAAGCCGTTCCCCCCAAGTGCGACTCTGAAGCCCATTCCGAAAAAATTCCGTATGATGGAAATACCCAAGTACAATAGGACCACCGATCCAAATGAGCATATCACTTCCTATACATGCGTTATAAAAGGAAATGATTTAGAAGATGATGAGATCGAATCTGTTCTGCTGAAGAAATTTGGAGAAACTCTATCGAAGGGGGCAATGATATGGTATCACAAACTGCCACCTAATTCTATCAATTCTTTTGCCATGCTTGCGGACTTTTTCGTAAAGGCGCATGTCAGGGCGATAAAGGTTGCGACTAGGAAGTCGAACCTCTTCAAGGTGAAACAAAAAGAAAATGAGATGTTGAGGGAGTTCGTATCTTGATTCCAGATAGAACGAATAGAACTACTACCAGTAACAGACGATTGGGTTGTTCAAGCCTTTACGCAACGTTTGAATGAACGAAGTTCGGTGGCATCACGTCAACTGAAGTAGAATTTAATTGAATATCTGGCGGTAACCTGGGCCGATGTACATAATTGAAACCAGTCAAAGATCAGGGTCGAGGACGATCAATTGGGGACCCCTTCCGGTTATGTTTATTCGAATAGGCCCGTTGAAAGAAATCAGAGGGATATCGACAGAGAACCTCAGTCGAATAGAGACCGATATCAACCATAAAAATGCAGATAGTAAAAATAGCGGTCTAGGACACAACCCCATCCGAAATGATCAAGGAAAAAGTCTCGAGGGCTCATGGGCAAAAGTGGTTTCGATAAACATGTCGATCCCACAGAGGCACCCTGATTATCGGAGTACAACTTCAGCATCGATAGATCGGGTATTGTGTCGACCATTGAGAGAATCAAAGATACTAGATGGCCCAGACCCCTACAGACTGATACATCCCAAAGAAATTCCAATCAAATATGCAAATACCATGGTACACATGGTCACATAACCGAAGACTGCAGACAACTAAGAGAGGAGGTAGCCCGTCTATTTAACGACGGTCACTTTTGAGAGTTCTTGAGCAACCAAGCTAAAAACCATTTCAGAGATAGGGACGCGAACACGAAAAACGAGAAAGAAGAACCACAACACGTGACTCACATGATCGTTAGAGGGGTCGATATTCCACAAGAGTCCGTGTTTAAATGCACTAAAGTATTGATCACCAGGGAAAAATGAACTCGTACTATGTGCCAGAAGGCACTCTGTCATTCAATGATGAGGAAGAAGAAATGATCTCACAATCCCACAATGACACTTTGGTAATTTCTATCCTTATGAATAAAATTCAGGTAAAACGTGTTTTAATTGATCCAGGGAGATCAAGCAATATTATTCGATCGAGGTTCGTGGAGCAGCTCGGCCTACAGGATCAGATCGTACCCTCAACTCGGGTTCTCAATAGTTTCAACATGGCAAGCGAAACAAATAAAGTTGAAATCATTTTCATTGTAAACGTGGCTTGGACTATTTAGGAAACCAAGTTCCATGTAATTGAGGGCGATATGAGATACAATGCCCTGCTCGGAAGACCATGGATCCACAATATGAGGGTTGTCCTGTCAACCCTTCACCAAATGCTGAAATTCCCGACCCCAGATGGAGTAAAAACAGTATATGGGGGAACAACATGCTGCAAAAGAAATGTTCGCGGTCGATGAAGTGATACCGGTATCGGCGCTTTCGTCAATGAAGTGATCAGAGGCCAAAGGAAAACATGAAGCTAAATAGAAACCACAACCACCAACCTCGACTCAGTTAGAGAAACATGGAACAGACGAGGACGACGACTACTGGATCCCTCGATCCTTCATAATCCCCGAGGATTCTGATGCCACCAAATCGACTGTCAAAGAGCTGGAACAAGTCATACTGATCGAGTACCTTCCCGAGCAAAAGGTATACTTGGGCAGAGGGTTAACCCCTGAGCTCAGGGAAAAACTTATTAAATTTCTTATTGATAATATGGATTTTTTTGCTTGGTCCCACTTAGATATGAAAGGGATCCCACCGGAGATCACAACACATCGATTGAGCCTGGATCCGAAGTTCATACCGATAAAGCAAAAGAGAAGGCCCCAGTTTGTCACGACCCTAAATCTAAACTAGTCGTGATGGCGCCTATCGTGGAACTAGGCCAGCCAAATTAACACTCAGCGTAAAGAATCTTTCATTTATATCATTTCTAAACTGATAACTCGTAAAGGTTTCATTTAAATTACCTTTTAAACAGACAAAGCTACACCATATGTTTAAAATACAACCCCAAGACCCCGGAGTCACTGGTCATGAGAATCTACAGAAATATACAAGTCTGGAAAATAAACTCTATAATAGTAAGCAAGAGAGAGCATGGTTGCGGATGCGTGCAACTACCTCGCAAAATCTCCGAGAAGTCTCTAGAACAGATAGACAGCTCACTCTACCCTAGAACCTGGATCTGCACACAAGGTGCAGGGAGTAATGTGAGTACGCCAACTCAGTAGTAATGAAAATAAATCAGATCTGAGAAGTAAGAAATACATAAAGTCAAATCATCAATTTACAATAAGCACAATCTTTCTTTCCAACAGTGTATACGTTAAATCATCACGCTTAAAAAGCCGATTTCAGTGAAAATCCTTTGAAAAATTGTAATTTCCAACAGTTTCAATAAAATGTCCAAGAAGATTAGTGTAAAATGATATGAGTTATAAGTAGCCACTCGGGAAAAAACATGAATAATAAACCGCCCCTCGGGCATAAATAATAATACGAACTCAGAATTCGATGATTCTTGTTCCTATGAGTCACAAATAATAATACGAACATATCCCTTCAATGAAAACTCAATTCAGAGCTTATTTGCTCAGTGCGATACCCATTTCGCTCGTTAAACAATTAACTCATGTTTCGCATCAAAAGCCCAATCGCGAATTGATGAAATTAGACCAAAGTTTCCAGATCACTCCTATAATTCATTATCAAAATCCGGGAAGTCTCGAAATCAAATTTCGATCTCTAGAACTAAAAATGAACCTTTGGATCATTACATGCTTATGCTCAAAACGCCAAAATCTTCCAAAAACTCTTCCAAAACTTATGCAAGCCTCATGGGACCCCAACCAAGTATACTAGAAAGTCCCATAATATGACAAAAACTTAGTCGATGCCTCAAATTATATCAAACAATGCTAAAACTGTGAATCACACCCCAATTCAAGCTTAATGAAACTAAGAACTTCCAGCTTCTATATTTGATGCCGAAACCTATCAAATCAAGTCCGATTAACCTCAAATTTTTCATACAAGTCACAAATGACACAACAAACCTATTCCAACTTTCAGAATTCCATTCCGACCTCGATATCAAAATTTTCACTGCCGACCGAGAAACACCAAATTTTTAATTTCGCTTATTCAAGCCTAATTTTACCACGGACCTCCAAATCACATTCCGGACGCGCTCCCAAGTCAAAAATCACCTAACGTATCTAAGCAAATCATAAAAATCCAAATCCGAGATCGAATACTAAAAGTCAAAACTTGGTCAAACCTTTCATATTTAAAGCTTCAAGCTGAGAATTGTTCTTCCAAATCTATTCCGATTATCCTGAAAATCAAAACCGACGATTTACATAAGTCATAATACATCATACGGGGCTGGTCATGCTCGAGAACTGGCGAGCAAAGTGCAAATGCTCAAAACAACCGGTCGGGTCGTTACATCCTCCCCCACTTACACATACGTTCGTCCTCGAGCGTGCCTAGAGTTGTTCTGAAAACCATCAAATCACTGGATAACCTTACCATGCACATACCCGGGGATGATCCCACGTCACCATATCCCATATAGGTCCGGTAACACAACATAACTGAAATTTCACAATTCACCCTAGCCCATAACCTTAGAACGAATTTTTCCACTTCCGAAATTGTCTATAAGATCAGAATCTCACATCTACACACTGAATAAGTCTAAACACGATGTATCAAACCATAATCGCAATAGAAGATCAAAATCACACGATATACCGCTTAACTCAAACACTCATAGCGATAACTTCTAGTCACAACAGTTGCTCAAACAACCCAACTCCGGTAATAAACCTCTTATCAAACCAAAGCCTCATTCCAACACTTTCGTATACTTCCAATGATGAATGAAACACGCAGAAAGTCATAACCATTCTTTAGATCAACCAGTCATGGAGCTCCCTCTACTTTGTCAAGGACCATAGTAAATTTTTAAGCCGAATCCCGATATTATCCTTCCAACATACTGAAATCGAATCTGATAGTATTCATTCTAGATCCCAATGAACTCATCTCATCCAACACGACTACTCTAGTGACATGACACATTGATACAATCTAAAGCCACAACCCGTGTGACCCGCGCACCTATAAGCAATAGTCCAAATGTACTCAAATCATGGAAAAAATGACTCAAATGAGAGAGCTGTACCGCAAGCTCACCAGTACCACCACAACATAATGCTTAGAACCCATCACACATCGTAGAACCAGAACACATGAATCTAACCCGAAGGATCATACCTCTACAAAACATTATTGTAATGCGCGACCCTATCCAAACACTGGTCCACATGAGACACCTCAAGTCACCATGCTTAAAATCATCAACCACGCGCAATTTGATGTCTAGTACCTAAAGTAAATCACCATAACCACGGAGAAGTAAATGACGCAATGCCATGCCAGCCCGAATAAGAAGGAACATAACCAATACGTCTCAATCCCGCAATGCCCAATTACTTACTTTACTCAAATCCCGCTATAAAGCCCAAATAAATCCGCACCATATCTACATATAACCAACAATCACCACTCCTCGCAACACCGAAGGGACTCATATATCACTCTAGAATATGAATAAACTCAACGACAATCGAATGGTACATCCCTAGACAATAGCAATTCGGAGTCAACAATTCCGACCCGGTGCAAAACACACACCCATACTGGCCTACCAATAACCCTAAATTAACTCTGGTCACCCACAATAGATAAATAACTCTCCGAAAGTTCACAATGACTGAATCATGGCATATACTAACATCTGACTAGCTTTGCTCGCATCCTCACAGTCCACAACCACAAATTAATCTGTTTATGAAAACTCCCAGTCTCGAAGTCCATGAAGCGCACCAATTACCATATCTGATCCCAACTCCACCACTCAAATATATAACGTCTCTAATACTCAATCATTCTACGAGGGATACCCCCATAATTCCTTTATGTCACCAAGAAACCTTGAATATCAGCAGTCGATCCAACAAGAGAGCGTCGCAATACCGGTGAAACACCCTTAACTCCACACATTGACCTTTCTGAAAGGTATACCCTCATCAAGCCACCCAATTGGTGATATCATCTACCTATTCATCTAAAACTGCCAATGCTGCTTGAGAAATTTGACCTTCCTTCCAGGACTGAACCGAGATCTCACATATGCAAATCTCAACTCTACACAACATATCGCATATTCCACGCCATCCTATGATAAATATGAGAACTTCATGATCTCTTCCGATCCACAAACAACTACGCACCCAACTAGTTAAGAACTTAACATTTGATCCCATGCATAAGCAAAATCACTATACATCACATGCTCCTCATGCCGGTAGAAAATACACATCTCTAACCGTAGTAGAAACCATCCAGAACTATCCGAATTCCATTTGTACAACACCAAAACGTCAGGATTGGATCCTTCTAACTTAACCAAGCTACGCAGGTCACCAAAACCCAAGAACATTTCCAAGAAACACTTGTAAAAACTCATTACCTCATAAGCACCCAAAGAACTAATCATATCTCTTACCATGCCGATCCGACCTACTACCAAGCTGTCCTATTTATCCAAGTTCCTTCTGAATTATCTTCGAATTAGTACTTCTCCTTGCCATAATACCTCAATCCTCAACCCAGACTCACCACACGAGACCCCAACATAAAACCATACCGTCTAAGGCTCTTAAGCTGCTGAATACTCTCTCAAATATCCCCCAAAGCACCATATTCAAAATACTTACCCTGAAGAGACTTCTTGCAAATCTAAAGCCATTAGCTTCACCTTCCTGATACTGATATGAAGAATCTATGATAATGTTTTATACCCTCCAACATAAATCTCAGTTTCTAGACAATTACACATCTCGAAGATTTCCAATCGTTACATATAACCTTGAACCATCAGAACCATTCTCGAGAGTCACCCACTCTACGCAATTCTCAATTAAACTAATCAAACAGACCGTACGACCTGCCTCCATCTGCACCCTTACATAATAGGAAGTAATCCACACTTAGAAGCAACCAAGCATATCCCTACTCCGCACACACTACACCCTTTACTAATACAACTCATACGTTCAATAAAACCCAATTACCCATAGAGTATATTACAACATGTATTCAAAATTTCCATTACTCAAGCCCTTCCCAAACTCCACCTCTGCAGGTCATAACTGATTCCTCGACATACCTCGAACCGAGACCAATACAACACATAATCGTGCAATCAACTTAATATTAACAGACTCCCCCACTTGACTCAAAGCCAACGATCAAGACAAACAATAACTCACAATGCCTATACGCTATCACTGCCACCATACTGCAGCAAAATTCAACTAAATCCTTCATACGCTCATATGACACAACCCAATCTAAATCAAATTGCAACATATATCAATTACTGATAAAAGAGTACTTACAACAAAACCACCTAAGGGTCACACAACCTCAGGACACCCCGTAGGAGGTAACTCTGCATGTTTAGCCTCAAACTAATATCATCTCTATACCCTTCCAAAAATCATGGCTATCACGCAATCACTATACCCTCATGCAGTAAAACACAACCAATGCCTATCCTCGAGGAATCAAGATACACGGTATAAGAACCTAAAGCTGATGGCAGAACTAACACCGGAGTTGTGGTCAAGGAAATCTTGAGTTTCTGGAAGCTCTACTCACACTCATCTAACCACATGGATACCCTCACTGGACACCACGTGTCCCAAGAATGCTACTGAACTGGGCCAAAATTCACACTTGAAGAACTTTGCATAAAGCTTCTCCTCCATGAATCCTTATAATACCACCCTCAAATGCTGGGTATGCTACCCCTGGCTACGTGAGTATGACAGGATGCCATCAATGAATACAATAACAATAGAGTGTTAACACGGCTGAAATACACCGTTAATCAAATACATGAGCGCTTCTGGGGCATTGGTCAGCCCAAAAGACATCACCAGAAGCTCAGACACAACATGAAAATCCACTTCACTCCAAAACTAAGCTACACGAGAGGTCCTTCAATACACTCGTAACTCGAGGCCATATTCTAACTTAAGACATAAGTCAAATACTCAATGTTTCTTGTTACATCTCCCGCCAATTCATTTTTGTCACAATCAAACACCCTGAACACATCTAACCATCAAATCACACTCACCACGTAGTCATCTGGTCACCAAATCCCATCAATAAGAACACAAACAAACATATAAGTCCCCAAATTCACGTGCTCGCACAAACAAAATCTCAACACTCAAGCCACAGACAAAATCCGGCCTCAAGTCCTCCAGACTGGCCCAATATCAATATGCTAAAAATCACATCTCATCCATGGGAATCACAAGCCATCGATGCACAACTGATATCGAGCGCTCATGTGCGCATTCGAATACATGAAAGGAATTCAAAGAGTTACGCTTTTGGCTGAATAAATGGATTCGCACGACAAGAATTCAAGAATGTGAGATTTTTCCTAGAGCCTCTCGAAGATAAGTACAGACGTCTCCGTACCAATCCTCAAGACTCTACTAAATCTGCTCATGACCGGTAAGTCCTATGTAACCTAGACTCTGATACCAACTTGTCACGACCCCAAATCTAAACTAGTCGTGATGGCGCCTATCGTGGAACTAGGCCAGCCAAATTAACACTCAGCGTAAATAATCTTTCATTTATATCATTTCTAAACTGATAACCCATAAAGGTTTCATTTAAATTACCTTTTAAACAGACAAAGCTACACCATATGTTTAAAATACAACCTAGAGACCTCGGAGTCACTGGTCATGAGAATCTACATAAATATACAAGTCTGGAAAATAAACTCTATAATAGTAAGCAGGAGAGATCAGGGTTGCGGACGCGTGCAACTACCTCGCAAAATCTCCGAGAAGTCTCTGGAATAGATAGACAGCTCACTCTACCCTAGCACCTGAATCTGCACACAAGGTGCAGGGAGTAATGTGAGTATGCCAACTCAGTAGTAATGAAAATAAATCAGGTCTGAGCAGTAAGAAACACATAAAGTCAAATCATCAATTTACAATAAGCACAATCTTTCTTTCCAACAGTGTATACGTTAAATCATCACGCTTAAAAAGCCGATTTCAGTGAAAATCTTTAAAAAAATGTAATTTCCAACAGTTTCAATAACATGTCCAAGAAGATTAGTGTAAAATGATATGAATTATAAGTAGCCACTCGGGTAAAAACATGAATAATAAACAGCCCCTCGGGCATAACATCACTCAGAATCAGTCCCTCAGCATGCCTCACAATCACTCGTAATCAGCCCCTCGGGAAACCTCACAGCCACTCATGCCTCCCAATCACTTGTCACTCATCACTCGACACTTGGCACTCGCACTCAGTAGGTACATGCGCTCACTAGGGGTGTACAAACTCCGGAGGGGCTCCTACATCCCAAGCGCTATATCGATGCGGCGTGCAGCCCGACCCAATATCGTTGCGGCGTGCAGCCCGATCCATATGTCTCACTGCGGCATGCAGCCCGATCCAACATATCTCGCTGCAGCATGCAACCCGATCTATATATACTCCTCACAATATAGGCTCTCGGCCTCATTCAGTCAGAAACCTCTCAAAAGCCACTCGGGCTATCAGTAAAACGGGGTACTCGACCCAAAAATATCATTTTATGCATCAAAGTAGTGTAAATGAGACTGAGTTTTAAATCAGTTAAGAATAATATGACTGAGTGTAAATCATACGTCAACACAGTGAGGAATAGCAGTAAAAATCCCCCAAGGGGTCTAAACGCACGGCCCGAGGCCCAAATACGGCATTCCGCAAAACATAGTAATAATCTTTAAATATGAAATATCATATGGTTTATAATCAAATACGCAACTTAATAGTTGCTACGGGACGTACCAAGTCATAATCCCCATCGGTGTACGCTACAAACTCGTCATCTAGAATGTGCGTCACTCCAAAATAGTGATACAGTCTGAAGTCCGGGGTTTCATACCCTCAGGACAAGATTTACAGTCATTGCTTACCTCAAACCGGCCCAAAAGCTACTCCGCGATGCTCTTGCCCCTTGAATCGGCTCCTGAATGCTCTGAATCTAACCAAAACCATATTAATAACATCAATATATGCTAGGGAGACGAAACCCATTCGAAAATTATCAAGATTAGGCACAAATCATGAAATTGGTCAAATCCGACCCCCGGGCCCACGTCTCGGAATTCGATAAAGATTACAAAACCGGCATCCTTATTATCCAACGAGTCTATCATACCAAGAACATCAAAATAGGACCACAATTACCCCTTCAATTCCTCAATTAAAGTCTCCAATTTCCCATGCCCTAACTTCCCCAATTTACACCTCAAAAACATGCAAGCTAGTCGGATTATTCGATGATAATTCAATATTATGGAGTAGAAATGATCACAAGTGATTTACCTCAAGATTTCCCATGACTTCTCGTTCAAAAATCGTCCCAAGCCGCGTTCTTTTCGTCCAAAAATGTGGAAATGAGCTAAAAAAAACAAGACAGCTCAATAAAAACACGAATCTGGTCACTAAAAGCCCAAATACCGTCGCTAAAAGTGCCAAATCTAGTCTCTAAAGGTGCGCACCAGATCTTGTTGCACCAACAATATTTATTTTCACTAAAAAGGCTCTAACTCCACCATACGAACTCAGAATTCGATGATTCTTATTCCTATGAGTCATAAATAATAATACGAACATATCTCTTCAATCAAAACTCAATTCAGAGTTTATTTGCTCAGTGTGATACCTATTTCGCTCGTTAAATAATTAACTCATGTTTCGCATCAAAAACCCAAACGCGAATTGATGAATATAGACCAAACTTTCCAGATCACTCGTATAATTCATTATCAAAATTCCGGAAGTCTCGAAATCAAATTTCGATCTCTAGAACTAAAAATGGACCTTTGGATCATTACATGCTTATGCTCAAAACGCCAAAATCTTCCAAAAACTCTTCCAAAACTTATCCAAGCCTCATGGGACCCCAACCAAGTATACTAAAAAGTCCCATAATATGACACAAACTTAGTCGATGCCTCAAATTATATCAAACAATGCTAAAACCATAAATCACACCCCAATTCAAGCATAATGAAACAAAGAACTTCGAACTTCTATATTTGATGTTGAAACCTATCAAATCAAGTCCGATTAACCTCAAATTTTGCATACAAGTCACAAATGACACAACAAACCTATTCCAACTTATGGAATTCCATTTCGACCTCGATATCAAAATTTCCACTGCCGACCGAGAAACACAAAATTTTTAATTTCGCCAATTCAAGCGTAATTTTACCACGGACCTCCAAATCACATTCCGGACGCGCTCCCAAGTCAAAAATCAACTAACGTATCTAACCAAATCATAAAAATCCAAATCCGAGATCGAATACTAAAAGTCAAAACTTGGTCAAACCTTTCATATTTAAAGCTTCAAGTTGAGAATTGTTCTTCCAAATCTATTCCGATTATCCTGAAAATCAAAACCGACGATTTACATAAGTCATAATACATCATACGGGTCTAGTCATGCCCAAGAACTGGCGAGGAAAGTGCAACTGCTCAAAACTGGGCGATGAAAGTGCAAAAGAGAAGGCCCCAGTCCGAGGTAAAACATGCATTCATCAAGGACGAGATAACCAAACTTCTCAAAATAGGATCCATTCGGGAAGTGAAGTATCCCGAATGGTTAGAAAACGTAGTTGCAGTCCCTAAAAAGGGGAACAAACTTTGAATGTGCGTAGACTATAAATATTTAAACAAAGTATGTCCCAAAGACTCTTTCCCTCTGCCGAATATCGATTGCACGATCGTTGCCACAACCGGCCACAAGATCCTAAGTTTTCTCGACGCCTACTTCGGGTATAATAAAATTCATATGAAACTGGAGGATCAGGAAAGGCTTCGTTCATCACTAAGTATGGCACTTATTGTTATAATGTAATGTCGTTTGGGCTAAAAAATATCGGTGCTACTTATCAACGCCTAGTGAACTGAATGTTCGAAGAACAAATAGGTAAATTAATGAAGGTCTATATTGACGATATGCTAGTTAAGTCCCTATGCTTAGAGGACTATTTAACACATTAGCAGGAAACCCTTAACATATTGAGAAAATATAACATGAAGCTCAATCTCGAGAAATGTGCATTCGGGGTCGGTTCGGGCAAGTTCCTCGGATTTATGGTGTCAAATCGAGGAATCGAGATCAATCCAGATAAAATCAAGGCAATCGAAGACATCATAGTCGTGGACGGTGTTAAGGTTGTGCAAAGATAACAGGGCGGATAGCCGCCTTAGGCCTGTTTATCTCGAGGTCTTCAGATCGAAGTCATAGGTTCTTCTCGCTGCTCAAGAAGAAGAAGAATTTTTTCTGGACTCCGGAATGCCAACGAGCATTGGAAGAATAAAAATGATACCTCTCGAGCCCACCATTGCTCCATACCCCAAAAGCGGACAAACAACTCTACTTATACTTGGCAGTCTCGGAAGTCACAGTAAGTGGGGTCCTAGTTTGGGAAGAGCAAGGTACGCAGTTTCCTGTTTACTATGTTAGTCAAAATTTAGGTGAGGCCTAGACCCGGTACCCACACTTAGAAAAATTAGTGCTTGCTCTAATAAGCGCCTCTAGGAAATTAAAACCGTATTTTCAATGTCATCCGATTTATGTGGTGACCACTTATCCTCTTCGCAATGTTTTACATAAGCCCAAACTCTCGGGCCGATAGGCCAAGTGGTTCGTCAAAATCAGTGGGTATGATATCGAATATCAACCCCGAACGGCCATCAAGTCTCAAATCTTAGCAGACTTCGTGTCCAACTTTATGCCAGCCCTCATACCCGGAGTCGAAAAGGAATTTATATTAAAACGGGTACGTCATCGGGGGTATGGACCCTTTTCACTGATGGTGCTTCAAACGTGAAGGGGTCCGGGTTAGGCATAGTTTTGAAGTCTCCCACGGGCAATACAACTAGACAATCTATCAAAACTTCTAAGTTGACTAACAATAAGGCCGAGTATGAGGCCATGATTACAGGTCTCGAGCTAGCTAAAAGCTTGGTAGAAGAGGTCATCGAGGTCAAATGCGATTCCCTACTTTTGGTAAACCAAGTCAACAGAACCGTCGAGGTTCGAGAAGATCGAATGCAGAGGTACTTGGACAAACTACATGTAACACTACACTGATTTAAAGAATGGACCTTACAACATGTACCTCGAGAACAAAACAGTGAGATTGATGCCCTCGCAAATTTGAGGTCATCGGTCGAAGACAGAGAAATTAGCTCGAGGAATGTCGTACAACTTTTGAAGTCACTGATTGAAGAAGGCCATGCTGAAATAAACTTCACAATCCTAACTTGGGATTGGAGGAAAAAATAGATCGAGTATCTAAAAAACAGAAACTTCCATCAGATCCTAAGGAGTCGAGGACTCAACGTACAAAGGCCGCGATTAACATTGGCCGAATATGGAACATTATATAGAATGATGTTCGATGGACCATTGGCAATATGTTTGGGTCCTAGGGACACCGATTACGTCCTACTGGAAATTCACGAGGGCACTTATGGAAATCATTTCGGTGTCGAATCGTTGGTTCACAAAGTCATCAAAGTAGGGTACTATTGGGCCAATATGGAGAAAGATACTAAGGAATTCGTTCAAAAATGCGACAAGTGTCAAAGTTATGCGTCGATGATCCACCAGCCCAAAGAGCAACTTTATTCGGTCCTATCACCATGGTCGTTCATGAAATAGGGAATGGATATCGTCGGACCTCTACCATTGGCCCCAAGTAAAGCTAAATTCATTTTATTATGACTGACTATTTCTCTAATGGGTTGAAGCACAGGACTTCGAAAAAGTTAGAGAAAAAGAAGTTATAGACTTCATCTGGGACCACATCATATGCCGATTCGGGACACCTGCCGAGATTGTATGCGATAATGGAAAGAAATTCATTGGCAGCAAGATAATGAATTTTCTCGAAGACCAAAAACTAAAAAGGATTTTGTCGACGCCATATCATTCTAGTGGAAAGGTCAGGCCGAATCGACGAACAAGACCATCATTCAAAATCTAAAGAAAATATTGAACGACGCTAAGGGAAAATGGAGAGAAGTATTGCTCGAGGTCCTCTAGGAATATCTAACAACATCAAAATCCAATACGGGGGCGACACCGTTCTCTTTAGTTTATGATGTCGAAGCTCTGATCCCGGTCGAAGTCGAGGAACCTAGCGTCAGGTTTCGATATACAACGGAAGAGTCGAATCACGAGACTATGAATACAAACCTCAAATTTCTAGATGAAAAATGGGAAGCCGCCCTAGTTGAAATGGTCGCACAGAAGCATCGCATCAAAAGGTACTACAACCGAAGAGCCAATCTTCGAAACTTTAAAATCGGGGACTTAGTTCTAAGAAAAGTCACACTCAATACTCGAGACCCAAACGAAGAAAAACTCGGCCCAAATTGGGAAGGACCGTATCAGGTCCTCGATATCATCGAAAAGGGATCCTACAAACTTGACACGATGAACAACGAACAATTGCCAAATAATTGGAACATATCACTCCTCAAACGATATTATTGTTAAGGTATGACCTTCTCCATTTTCATTTATATTTCATATTAACTTGTTGCAGGTGTTCGTTCAAAACATCAAAGTTCTCTCCAAACACGAAGTCATTAGGTATGAAAGCACGTGTTGCACTCTTTTTCCCTTCGACCGATTTTTGTCCCAAATAGGTTTTTCTGGCAAAGTTTTTAATGAGGCAATCATTGTTCGTGCTAACTTAGAGAAATTAAAAAGTATCTGAGGCTTCTTTACAATCAACCTCGAATACTGGGGGGCATCACCCTCGGATGATTTTAAGGAAAATACTTCGTGTCAACAGGGTCTCGATAGGAAAATTTTGTAAAGGGCCAAACGGTCAAATAAACCGTGTCCATGTAGATTACTCGAGTCCTAGTAGAAAAACATGTACGCATGTATGATTTATTGAAATAAGTATTTTTTCCTTACCAAATGTTCCATGCCTTAGAAAAATTTCTACTTTACAGTTTCGTACTTATGATCTATTGCAAAAACTGGCTCAAGGACCGATTGTAACCAAAGTTCGAACAATTAACCCCGTACTTGGGGACTGCCGCCCAAAAATCGACATGATCGAATTATCAAACCTCAAGATTATAAGACCTTAAAAAGGTAACCCTCGATTTTATAGGCCAAGGCCACCCCACTCGGGGACTGACATTTCGAATAAGTTCGAAGTATAATCGGGAAATAAGCCCAAAAAGGCAAATCCTAAGGCTACGGCCAGACTAATGTGGTTCAGAGACGTACGAATTCCGTAAGGAAAACAGGCCTTCAAATACTTTTATAAACCGGTTAAAAATGTTACCCTAGGCAAAATAACAAATGGGTTTCGACAATGTCAGCCCTCGAAAAGCCCTAAGGGGTATCGAACTGTTCGGTCCCTCGAACAATCTTGTACTAAACAAAATTGTGCTAAGGCACAAAAAAGCAGAGGGTTTTGATAACACTAAACCCCGAAAGACCTAACGGGTACATACTTATTTCATGTTAAGGCATAACAAATTTTTATATAATTAACTTTTTAAGCCGATAAGGGAAAAAACCACTCTTTCGAGGCCATATCGGCCCAACTCAAGAGCCTAAGGGCCGCTATTTTTTTTGAGTTCGAGAAGTCATCCTCACTCAACTAAAAACTCTGTTATTCTGACTTCGATCAAGTTTCCTAAGTTTCGAATTTACGAAAAAAAAATTCACAAGGCATAAATGAGTCAAAACTTTCACAAGGCATGAAGTGTATTAAATTTTTCATAAGGCATAAGAAAGTCAGAATCTTCACAAAGCAAAAGTCGAGATAAATATCAAAAAGGAAATGTTTTATATATGAAGGTATTTACAAAAGACCGATCGGGGTCCTACACAAAAGAAAAAAGAAAAGAAAAAATAAAAGAAAAAATGCAAAGTCTCCTAACTATTCTCCGGGGAAACTTCTTCGCCGGGATCCTCCCCATTTTCGGACCCACTTTTGCTGCCACCATCGTCATCATCGTCGTCATCAGAATAGTCCAACTCTCTAACATCGACTTCATGATCTTTAGCCTTTTCTATCTCTTCGGTAAGATCAAAACCCCGAGCGTGGATCTCCTCGAGGGTTTCCCTCCGAGATTGGCATTTGGAAAGTTCAGTCGCCCAGTGTGCTCGAGTTTGAGCAGTCTCGGCAGCCTCTTTCGCTT
This sequence comes from Nicotiana paniculata, assembly GCA_005239505.1. Classification (NCBI taxonomy): domain Eukaryota; kingdom Viridiplantae; phylum Streptophyta; class Magnoliopsida; order Solanales; family Solanaceae; genus Nicotiana; species Nicotiana paniculata. Next base: position 78,991 of record ML312252.1, on the reverse strand, counting down.
GAAATTGAGCGGCTTCAGCATCGGCCCGGTAGACGATCACGATCTTCTCTGCCTCGGTCTTTGCCTTTTCGGCCGCAGATTTGACCTTAGCAAGTTCGGAAGCCAACCGAGCCTCGAGCTCCTCTATTTTCTTTGCCTGGGTTGAGCTTTTATCCTTCATGCCTCAGAGTTGGATTTCAATCGATGATAGTTGGGCTAGAGAAGCCTCTTTTTCGGCAGCGAAGTGGTCCATGCCTTGTTTCCACCCCAAGGACTCTGCCTTCATCTGATCGACCTCCTCGTGAAACTGCTCGATCCTCTCGATATTTTGCTGCAGCTGTGATATTGAAACGTTAGCTTCTATTCCCGAATCAAACCCATGGGCTTCTAAGAGTATCATTACCTGCTCGATCAGATCGGTTTGCTCCTTATGAGCTTTAGCTAATTTGGCTCGGAGGTCCTTGATCTCCTCATCTGTTTGCCTGCAGAGAAGCTTGAGGGCATTTTTATCCTCCGAAACCCTTTGGAGGTTGGCCTCACATTGTCTTAGTTCAGCCCGGGACTTGGAAAAAGCCTGTATGGAAAGCGAAGGGAGTTAAACAGAAGATGTAGGGATATAACATCAACAAAAGAATTAAGACTTACCTGATTCAGGATTCGGTGAGCCTCTTCAAAGAGGCTGGATGCGTCATTCAGGTCGGAAGCATATTCGACCCCGATAAAGCAATCACAGAAGGAATCCTCCCCTCCGGGGACTCCGCCTACCTCGGGGGTCCTCAAAGCTTGATCATCCCGGATCGCCTCTTCGGAAAAGGCAGGAAGAGTAGGCGAGTCTTCGATTACTATTGCCCCAAGTGAGTCACTTGGGGCGCTCTCTTCAGTTTGATGGGCCTCAGGGCTGGTACCTTCAGATCTACCCACCACTTGTTCATTTCGGTGGGGAGTAGCCTCGATATTCGATAACTCGGGGACTTTGCCCGAGTCCTTCTCCAAGACCCCCTCAGCTCGAGGTGGGATTTCAACAGCCACCACCGATTCAGCGGCCTTTGGGGCCTCGATGGTCTTCTTCACTCGATCCACCAGAACGGAGTCGCCGTCGTCGTCTTCTTCTTCTTCTTCTTCCTCCCTTATCCGCTGAAGTGCATCAGTAGGGAGGGAAACAATGTCCATATTTGACCTTTGGATAGTGCTTTTTCTGGGCTTTGGGACCTCGTAAGTCGAGGCCCTCTTCCTCTTATTTTCCTTCACCAGTTTCAAAATTGGGGCCGAAGTCTCTTCCTCGCCAGTCGGGTGCCTCATGTCCGCATCTTTGCCCAGGACTGAACACGAGAAAAATTGAATAAATAAAAGAAAGGCACATGAATCAAATAATCAAATATATGAAAAGAAGGGCTTACCATGATTCTTGGCCTCCCATCGGCCTTTTGCCAAATCGCGCCAACATCGCTCGATGTAAGTGGAGGTCGAGGCGAGGTTCCGAACCCGCTCTTGAGATGGGGGATTGCACGGGGCATCCAAGCAGTTGCTGCATCATAAAAGTATACTTAAATAAGAAAAGGCAAAGGATAAAAATAACGGAAACAAGCAGCGAGATGATACTTACACTTCATGTTCCATTTCCCAGGAAATGGCATCTTCTCTGCTGGGATTAGGTCGGAAGTCTTCACTCGAACGAACCTTCCCATCCAACCTCGATTTTTTTCCTCGTCGATGCTCGAGAACAGAACCTTGGTGGCTAGGAGCTGGAGTTTAATCAACCCGCCTCGATAGATACGGGGGCTGTATAGCCTAATGAGGTGGTCGAGGGTGAAGGTCATCCCCTCGACTTTGCTCGAGAAAAAAAAGGAGCAGGATGACTTTTCACCAAAAGGAAGGATGGATTTTCCTAGGGTTATTTGGTATTAGCGACAGAAGTCGACAATGACGAGGTTGAGGGAGCCCAGTGTGAAAAGGTAAGTGTAAACACTTAGAAACCCTTCCATATGGGTAGTTATGTCCTCTTCGGGGGTCGGGATCACCACCTTTTTACTCCCCCAATTTCAATCTTTCTTTAACTGCTCGAGGTACCCCTCAATTATCAGGAATATATACCTCGATATTAGCTCGCACCGACAAGGGACCGAGGAAGCTCTCTCGACCTTGAAATCAGAGTTTAGGACACCCGCCGGGAACACACTCCTTAGGGCGCGGTTCCACCAGAGTTTTATCACCGGCCGACTGTGACCAAGAAACACCTTCCTTTTGTGGTACCATTTTTGATGTTTTTTCCATTTGTCGTATGAGTTCAAAGAAATAAGAAGGTAGTAAGACCTGATGTTTGAGAAAAGGTTAACAACGCAGCTTGAAGATTTGTAGAAGGAAAGAACTTGGGAGAGATAAAAACTTTGGAGATTAGAAGAAGGTGAAAGTAAAACTTGAATCAATGAAGAGAATGCCTATTTATGAGATTCACGACGATGTCTCAAAGTCCCTAGTGGCCGACCACCAACTGATGCGCATTGATGATTTGGGGAACTGTGTCGATGAGACATTTCGGTCACTTCCGCCACTTGCGTCATGGGGATGACTTCACAACAGGTCGAGGTAAAAAATCGAAGGCTCAATTCATCTCTTATCATTACATTCCAAGAAACGAGGGGATTATCTGTATACAATTAAAACCAGGCATACCCGATTTTACTGTTTGATCGAGACTGGTAATTTGCATCGGAGGACATCTTCGTAACAGAACAGGCCGAGACACGAGGGTAAGACACCAAGCGCGGAATCGAGGTACCTTTCAAGATCGAGGCTAGTAGCAATCGGAGCCAAACGAGAAAAACATCGAGAATGATCGGAGATGGTACAATAACAGAAAGACGAGATATCCGTGATTGGCCGAAGATCATGGCGTGAATCTCGGAACAAATCAAATCAGAAACGGTTAATCATCTAATCATGGGATTTTCTTCTATAATTAGAGCTGTACTATAAGTAGAATTTCTCTACTATATAACGGGGAGTTCTAATCATTTGTAACAGACGTTATTCACAGATATCAAAGCAATATAATTCTCTCTCGCTTACATTATCATTAATCAGCTTGTTTTATTTTCTAATTGTTCTTGCATCAATCAGTTCGAGAGTACTTCAACTCGAGGGCTGAGTTCTATTCAAACACTGGTTGCTTTACTTATAGTTCAATTTTGTCATTTATCTTCATTTTTATCAATTTGTGTTGAGTGAAATCACATATCCTTAAAACCACAATATAAGTTTAATTGTTATCCAATTTTAAAGGTAAACAAATGTATTGTATTATATTGTATTGTATTATTTTGTGAATACACTGTTTGGATAGATTGTATTGTTTGTTGTTGTTAAATTGTTTAAATATTAAATTCATCATGAATTACGCAAAAAATAATTTAAGAAAACCCCTTTCTACTAATTATCACCAAATATGCCTTTAATTATCACCAAATATGTTTTTAACTATCATTAGAAAAAAAATGAAGAACTATGATAAAGAAAGGAACGAGAATTGACAGAACAAAGGAACAAAGAATTGGAGTTAAAGTAATTAGAATTGGAGTTAAAATCATATTAGGAGAAAAAACGAAACAAAAAGAAGGCAAAACCTATACGTTTTATGTTGGAGTTGGAAGTGGTAGAAGTTGTGGAAAAAAAAATAGACTAAGACAAAATAGGTTATAGGTTAAAGAGTTGGAGTTAAAATAAATAAAAAAGTAAAGGATTAAATAGAATTATTGAATAATAAGTTAGGGTATAATTGGAAAGAAAAATAGGAAACAACCCCACCACATCAAATCGATTATTTCAGAAAATGAGATGTTTTTATTATTCCGGAACAATGGATTTAACAATACAACACAACCAATTTTAATGAAACAATCAAAACAAACATAATTTTGGATAACAATACAATACGATACAATGTGTAACAACCGTCCAAACAAGCTGTTAATTACGACTTTAGTCAAAATAATGTACTTAGTTAGTCCTCCTCGGCTGAATCACTAACATTCAATTAGAAATAATAATCATTTTGTCATAAGTCCATTTGAATTTGGATTTGCCAAAAAGATAAGAAAGGTGCCAAGCCTTGCATTTAAGGTTAAAAAAGTTGTAAGATTTTCCGGATGTGTATTATGACTTTATCTTTGAAACGAAGTAGTTGTTTCAGCACACTAGTTCCCATTTAAGCAAGTAATTTGCGAGACTGACCAATATTAATTTTTGATTTATTTGTTGTGGATCAGATAATACTTACCTCAAATAACTACCGTTATATTTAAGAGAGTTGTAATTTCTTATCATAAGTGGAGTATAAATATGGTTAGACTGAGAGGGTGCTATAATGGTAAAGTTGACTATTCAGAATTATATTAATAAAATGATTAAATAAAATAATAAGAACAAGAAAGAAGTAAACCATGACAAGAGCACTCCGTCATCATTATTCTTTAAAAAACTCGGTCATGAAAAGACGACTAATAAGAATTACTCCATACTATTTCTGCTTTTTATCATATATCATTTACAATTACTTCTTTTGCACAGTCATAAAAGTATTTCCTTAAAATAGCTCTTTTTTCTTAAATGATTTACATAGTTAATACTTAACCATTTGGAGCACTAAGAGTGAATTTGGAAAAAAAGAGAATACATAATCCTTCTATTTTCTTAGAACGTGTGATATTAAAAAAAAATTCAATTCATCAAAACTGGTAATAATTGAGAATGGATGGAGTAACTTTTAAGTTTTAACTAATATTCCCTCCGTTTATTTTAATTGTACTCCCTTTATGAAAAAATAAATAAAGTATGTATTTTATAAATTTTATTTATAACAATAATAATAGCATTTTCAAAAATGTTGACAAATAATTTAGAGAATTAGTAATTAATAATAGCGGTAAAAAGTGAAAAAAAATTATCTTTATTTTGATTTAGTAAAATGAACGAAAGGGGTACTACATAATAATAAAGGGTTTACATTGAAGTAAAAGAAAAAGAAAACTATCGTATTAAACGCGAGATTCACAAAATTTGATTAATCCTTAAACCAGTGCTAATTTGTTTCTTTAAATGCTGCAATCTGGGATTACTTTAGTGTTCCTTAATCAATATTCATTAAATTAACAACGGGAATACTGTAGGTTTGTGTTTAAATATTAGTGCCCTCCTCCTCGTGTCACACTATCTCTCTTTAATTTGAACCTATAAGAATAAAGAAAAAGATAAAAAGCTCTCATTTTCTTACATAAAAGCTTCCACTCTCTTCACCCCAAATCTTCTGTCCACTCTTCTCTCTCCTCTTATTTTCTCTCTCTCTCTCTCTCTCTAAAAGGAAAAGTAAGAAGAAGACAAACCCTCTCTCAGATCCTTCCATTCTCCAACACAGAAAAGGCTATAACAACAACAACCACACGCTCCACAAATGTTGCTTCTTCGTTCTTCTATTTCCATTTTTCCTTTTTAAATTTTATACAAATTCAAGTATATAAATAGCATTGGTTTTTGGCAAAAACATTTTTTCGTTTTGTTTTTGATTTGGGTAAATGAGGTGTAAAAAGCACCTTTCGGACCTGAGTAGCAGCGTCGGAGTCTGCGCTTCCTGCCTCCGTGAACGGCTCTTTGCGCTTATGGCCGCACAGGCCCAGGCCCAGGCCCGAGCTCACGTACAGCAGCAGCTGTTTCACGAGGATCATCGGAAATCTGATAGCAATCCTCCGCCGCTGGTGTTTCCGCGCTCCGTTTCCCCGTATATTTCTCGCCGGAAATCTGATACGACGCCGTGGCAATTCCAACAAAATTCGCTTCCGTCTATTCCAGATCAAAGATTCTATAGTACTCCACAAGTGGGTCCCAACGGAACGGTAATTGCTGCTGGCCTTGGGCCTTATAAGAAGAAAGGTTATTTTAGATTTTTCTCGGGTCTGTTTAGATCCAGGACGGAGAAACTAGATTCGAATCCTAGAGTTTCGAATTTCGGCGATGCTTGCCCGGCGTCGTCTTCTTCACCGTCGTGGTTCACCACGATTCTCTCCGGTCGTCGGAAAAAGCAGGTACGCACGTTTTCTCTAGAAGAATCGACGATCGGAGGTCATCGGAGGACGTGTCGTAATCGCGATCGAGGAATGTCTCCAGCTCGATATTCAGACGATGAGGAAGACGAGCATTGTTTCGGCGGATCGAGCGGGTACTCGTCGGAGTCATCGAAACAGACTCCGAAGAGAACACCGGCAGCTCAACATGGCCGGCGAGGAAAATCGAGTCATAATCGGAACCTCACCGGGATGGCGTTTTGCTTGAGTCCTTTAGTGCGTGCTAGCCCGAGCAGAAATTGGAATCAGAAGGGAATGCCGCCGGAAATGATATTCTCCGGCGAGATAAGAGTACCGGCGAAGCCTCAGCTTTCCACAGCGATGTCGTTTTGCAAGAACAGATCGAGGAAGCTTGCCGATTTTGGAAGGTTCAATCCCAACCATTGATTTCAGTGAACGTTGACATTTGACGATCACGACCTCTACGACTGTGATCATATAAAACTGAAAGTACGGTTTTGCCCTTGTCTGTTTTAGGTTTTTTTCTCCCCATCAGTATTTTCTCTGTACAATTCCACTACATACAAGATAAAAATAATCAAAATATTGTATCTAGATATCTTTTCCATTGTGTGACTTGTTTTCCCGACATTTGACTAGAATGGATTATCCGAATTACCCGACCCATTTACTTGCATTGTCAAAGAACAAAACTTAGTGGATTGGGTGTGGTTGAGGAACATGGTGGATGGTGCTCCCCATTTAGATTTCAGCGTTAGGTAGGCTACAATTTTTTTTTGTTTTTGATGAGTGAATAGTGCAATACCATGTGTAAAATTATGGGCTATATGTAGTTGCCTTTGTTTTAGTAAAACAGATTGATATATTTATGTTATTTTTGTTATAATATTGAAAACTTTATATATGCGACTATAACTTGATTGGGTGACGCGTGGTTGTTGATATATTTGTTTAACTGTTTTTTTCCCCATCTAATTGGCTAGTAGAATATAATCTAGTTGCCCAAAAAAATGTAAACTTCTGGTCTTTACTTTTTGTTAAAGAGTGGAAGGAAGAAGGTGGCAAAGAGAGTCGAATCCAAGGGAATATAATAAAGAAAAGAGGAGATATGAGGGGACCCTCAAAATTTAAGGTAGTGGGTGCCCAAAACATATGTATGTACAGCGTATATATACATATAAAGAGATATACAAGAGTGAGTAAATGTATACCCACAGAACTGAAATTGCCATTAAAAATATTGAAATAATTAGTTAGGGGTAGGATTGAATAAATGAAAAGAGTAATGTACACTAACATTAATAAAGTAGCTAGAGGGTCCCGTCAGAGATAGCAGCAAATGTATTTAATGTTTGACTCTGACTTCACAGTTGCTGGTGGGCTCACTCCTTGACTCCACTATACCAGTATACCTACACATTAATACTGTATGTACTATTGGAGCTAAGACACTCATCTCAAAAATTTTTGCTGTTACCAACAAGTTGATAAAAAATTAAGTTACTGAAGAATTTAATAAGTCAGCATGTAAAAAAAGAGTAGTAATTTTGTTTTTTACAAGTAGATTCGAGTCTACTTGTGCATTGAGCAAGCCACTAATACTTGTAGTATGGTATACTGTTTATATCACATCAGGGGCAGATTCAAGTGGAATGAAACGGTGTCATCCGATACCCCTTTGTCGAAAATCTTATGACATGTATGTGATACTACTGTTTGGAAATAATAAGGTAAAGAAAGTGACACCATTTAACATATATTTAGCATGTTCGTTAAGTTACTAATTTTGTTATAAAAGGTACGAGGTTTGAACCTCAATTAGATCATTTTTTGGGCAAATAGGAGCCACTATCGTTAAAAATTGTAGATTCTTCTAACTTAAAACTTAATAAAACTAATGGATAAAGACTCATACGTACACTCCTGTATTATATTAATTTCAGTGCGGCCGTTCCTTGAACCCTAGGTAAAGCAATGAGTGCATCTACGTCGTAACTCATTATACATCTGCCTGAGATGTGCTAAAGGTGTAAGTGGAACAACATAATCGACCAGTTGCTGCAATAATTCCCATAAGTAGCTCGATACAAATTGTTCTATATTGCATTACACTAAAATAGGCTACTAAACCAGAAAACAAATTTTATAATAACATTGTTAAAAACCTTATTTGATGAAATTCAATACGGCTGAGAGAGAGCTTCATTATGGCTATGGAGAGAGCGGTTAGAAAAAGAAGAAAAAAAAAGGAAGTACTTCAGGTCCAGGTTGGTGGCTAGTATCTTCTTTAAGATTACTAATAATTCCGCTTTGGCCACTTTTGTTATAAATAGTACTACTGTACATTGTTATAACTGCAATTTGAGAATTTGAGTACGGGCTAGGGTGTTTAGGTACCGACAGTTGAGATCTGGTTGTGCTTTTCCCTCGTTTTTTATTTTTTATTTTCATTAATCATTACACTTTAGTGCCTAAATACCATAAGTAACTATAGTTTACTTAATTGCCATTCATAGCTACTGTTCACTTATTATCAACTTGTCATTTGTATTCAGATGCGCAGTAAATACAGCCCGTTTCAATTCAAAATGTGCTATATATCATATAAAATGATAGTCGACCTATATAGATAACATAATTTCCTAGCGAGGGGTGTTCGCTTGATCATTAGCTTGCTAAGTGAATACAACATATGTCAATTGTATTAGTTAGCGAAACGAATACAACCTAGGTCTAACCAACTGAGCTAGAGAGCTTGTTGCTCTCTTGTTCCAGTTTAAAATGATTGGTCTCTTATTTCAGTACTACAAATAAATTTGCTATAAAATTTAATGTAGTTGTGAGGAGTAATTTTCTAAAATTATAGCTATGAATAATTAATATAATACATATATTTGTAGTGTCGCGTAACTTTTCCTTTTATTGTTGTCTTTTTTAAATAAGTCTGATCGCAAGGAACTTGAAAAGTTCACTTTCCTTATTTTTTAGCTATAATAGTTGCTTTATCAATTTTGGGTACTTGATTTGGTTTTGGTTGTCAGTTTGAATTATTTTTGAAGTATATCTACCTTTGGATAGTACCAAAAATAAAAATACAACATTTAATATTATCAAACAATTAAAGTTTATTAAAAAAAGATCCAGTATAACAAGTAGAATAATTAGACTGTCAGATTTTATAATTTTGACGTCAAGATCAACTCAGAACACTCAAGGGAATAACATGGAAGGGAAAGTGCATATATGCCACTGTGTTTGATTTAAATTAGTTGAAAATTTGAACTTGATAACGGATAATTAGTCTCTTTTATGAAAGAAAAAGGAAAAGGAATGAGTTCTCTTTCTGTTTACTGTGTTACTCAAGTTTCTTGACTACAAAGAGCCCTAAATATTCTTATTCAAGATTTCACAAATCATTACATGATGATTGAATTTGAAGGATTGAGATGTTTTACCACCTTTTAGAGAATTTAAAGATAGTATACGTTCCTTTTATTTTTATATATATGCTAGTTTTTGACTGCTCTTACAACTTAAGGCCGTTGATTCGACTTATATATTATATTGATAATAGTTGAAGAAAAACAAAAGTAAATTGTTAAAAACGAACATCACATTACAGATTAGGTCTTCAGTATTTTAATATACTTCAATTTTTGAAAACGAGAAAATTTGATCAAAATAGATAATATATTAAATATTGAAACGTTTTAAAGAAAAGGATGGTTATATAAATTGAAACGTAAAAACACTACTCCTTTGTTTTGCTTTGTGGTAATTGGCAGAGGTATAAATGGAGTGAGCTGTACTCAGCCCTGTTTTATATGGTTTAGTTCCACTTATTCATGAATCCAAATATTGCCAGACTATCTGATTATTCAATTTTAAATCTTTCCGATCCTATATAATAAATAAGTAAAAATGAACAATTAAGCATATAAAAAAATGATTCAGTTATCTCAATCTCTACGAGTTTTTTTTAGGGCATTTGGTATCAGAAATTTACTAGTTCATGAACCAATTCGATTATTGTCGAGTAAGTTCACCAAAATGAATAAAGTATTCCCTTACTAGAGGTTCTTGATTCCTAGACTCGAAGTCCAAACATATGATCAAAGGTGGAGAAATCCCGACCAACATACTTGTATAGGTGAAGTATGATACGACACGTGGTCATCTGAAGGAAAGACACATAAAATTTAAGATGGGGATGGTCGAAGACCGAACGCAGTCATTCAGCTTGTCACCGGAAGGAATAATGTTCATAAATGTGTATTAAATGCTCCATTACAGAGAATTTGACATTTATGTTCATTGTTACATATCCTTCAATACCCTCATAATTGACACTAAAAGAGGGAACGATCCTAGGACCTCCTTCCTTAGAAACAACTATAAATAGTGAGCCTAGTTGCCAGTTATCATTGTAAAGGACATGAATTTTCTGGCTAAACTTACACTACATTCTATACAAAACTTAATACAATCTTATTTTTCCGCCTTTTGATCTCATCACTGCTGTGCCCGAAAACCTTGTTCCCGGAACTTGTTGTTTTATCCACATTCTAAGGGTAAGTATTGTTCATTTATTCAATTATTGCATTATTTTAGGATCAAATAAGTTTACTTTTCTAAAAACCACATATAAATTCAACTGTACCATTTTACGGATAAACAATTCTAACTCTCTCGTTGGTTACTTGATCCCACCTCATTACTTGATATACTCACTTTAAAAGTGTGACTATTTATAGACAAACTTGGCATAAGAGTATTGACACCCAAAAATGGCAAGAAATTTGACTAGAGAGTAGTTGGTTTTTGGGGAAGAGGGGAATAGATGGTTTATATTCAAGGATATTTCTTGGACTCCACTAGTTAGAAACTTTTAGTGCTTGGAACTTTTCTAAGATGTGAAGCTAATTTTGTTCTCTTTGTTCAGATGCAAGGGCTCTATACACATCTGTTGCAGTAGTTGTATAGGATTTTCTTTTGCTCTTTTTATACAATCATTTTTGTGGAAAATTTTGTTAAAAGTTGGTGGCTTTCTATTTGTCCTTATTACACTTGAATGGCGTCACTTTCTTTCTTTTCTTCTCCGTTCATGAATACATGATTTATATATAGTAATTCCCTATCTTATGAATTGATTCAACGACAAAGGGATAATGGGGGTTGCTAAGGTTTTACTTAAATCTTTGCAAAGTCTTATCGAACTCATGGCTCGAAATTTATTACTTTTTATATATTTGTATACAGTCAAAATCAGACATACCCGATTTTATTGATTAACTGAGACCAGGATGGTGGGCCGAGGATCGGCCCCCTGCTATATCAGATCGAGACATGAAGGTGTGGTACCAAGCTCGAGAGTCAAAGTACCAATCAAGATCGAGACCAGTAAGGATCGAGACCAAACGGGATAGGCATCGAGTAAGACCGAAGATAGCCTACTAACGAAAAGCCGAGATATCCGTGACCGGTCGAGGATCGTGGTAGAAATATCGGCACGAATAAAATCAAGAACGATTATTCAGCCAATCATGAGATTTACTTCTGTATTTAGAATTGTACCATAAGTAAAATTCCTCTACTATATAAAGAGGTTCTAATCATTTGTAATCATCTAATTTTCCATAACAAAGCAATACAATACTCTTTTCTCTATTAAACTCTCTTATTCTTCAGTTCAGTTCATATTTTTTTGCTATATTCTCGGTCGATTCGAGGGCGATCTAGCTCGAGGGCCAAGTTGTATTTTATACTGATTTGCTTTATTTTTTCGGTCAATTATTAACATTAACTATCGTATTTATCAATTTGTGCTAGGTAAAATCACTTATCCTTAAAACCACTTATAAATTTAATTGTTATCCGATTTTAAGGATAAACAATATCTTTTACGAGGATATTTACGATTTTTTGGTGTTCAATCGAGTCAAGGATTTTCGATTTATAAGTTTCGTATTTTCATTTTCTACAATTGATTGACAATAACATTTCTTTTCTTTCTTTCCATGTCCTTTTGGATCTAATCCAAAACAGATTATTATAATATTGGGAGGAAATGAAAAGCCAAGTCAGATATGATAATGTGAATTACAGTGTCATGACCCCAAATTCGATGGTCTTTTAGTTATTGATGTCCAGTTAAGTCTTCTCTACTTTTTTTTAATGTCAAAAATAGAAGAACTAATTCAAATAGTTATTCACCTAATCTTTTAAACTAATAATAGCTGATATATGTATAATATATGATAGTTTTTATGAGTTCACCAAACAGTAGAGTTACCTGGTCCTTTACTAGTTCTCACAGAGAAGTACACTAAGAAAGCAAGTAAAAGAGATAAGGGATTTTTACATGGAAAAATCCCACTCAAAGGGAAAAAAATCACGACCTACACACGTAAGATTTCAACTTCACTAACTTGTAATCTAAACTATTACAAACCACTTTGTAATGTACTTCTTACAAAGACTTCAACTTGCTAACTTGCAATCACTATTACAAGCCACTTTGTAACTCTCTCGTTACAAAGACTTTGACTTGTGACTACACTAGTCACTACAGCAACACACAAGGTTTATGGTTGGGAGATTCCTAAAGCCGTACTTCTAAGAAAGAAAATAGGATACAATGAAAAACAAAATGCAAGATTACAACTCAACTAAGGACACTTAACAACACATGATGAAACTGGTCCGTCTTAGTGGAGTTGTCTTCTTGCATTTGACACACTTGAGTCTTCAATGCTAGAGCCCTCTTCAATGCTTGAGAGAATGTTTTTAGTAAATGCTCAAGTGAAGTTTCTTGTTTGTCTTCAAACCAGATATTAAAGATCTTGGTACATTCCAAGGAGGATGTCCCATATCTTGAGAGTACACTTCACAACCAATGGGAAGTGACTGCTGCACTGTTCCTGCACTGTAGCGTGAACAGTAACAGACAGTCACTTTTCTGTCACAGCTTTTTACAGCCGTAGAGTTGACCTGTACTAACGTCTGGGAGGCTATCAAGGGATCAAGTCCCTCAGCTGTTCTTCATAAGTTCAACAGTGTACTGTCCAGAATTCTTTGAGTTAAAGCTGGACGGTTGTGCTGTCTACAGATCAGGTCCTCTATCTGATTCTTCACATAAAATTTTGTTAGATCATCAAAACAGAATACAACCCATCAATTTCCTCCTTTTTGATGATGACAAACTTTTATAACTGGGGAGTAGTTATATATGCTAACATTTGCAGATCATGACATATGAGCGACCAGATTCTCAAAGAGTTCCCTCGGTCTATGTGCTTCCCCCTTAATCCCTGTCATTTCCACATTTCCAATTATCCCCCTAAACTTCCCCCTTTTGGCATCATAAAAAGGCATAAACATGCAGAGAGCATAAAGAAGTCCGACAAAGTGAACTCATGCCCCTTATGTGCACACAACATGATAGAAAACAGAATAAGAAGACATATAAGCATTGATGAGAGCATAAGGAGACTGATTTCATTCATTAAACAACTTGATAACATAGAGAGGTCTTTGCTTGAAAGAGCAAAAGACTTCTTTTGGATTTTGCAGCAGGAGCAGTCATGTGTTGTCTAATCCCAATCACAAAACAAAAAGGCAAAAAGAAAAAACACTGGTAACCACATCATTAAAGAGATAGATTATAAAGGACAAGGCCTAGGGGCCACTAGAGGAGGAAGGATTGAAGGAGGAAGAAGTGAGAGTCTTGAGAACCAGGTCCATGCGAGCATTGGCGGATGACTGTTCTTCAAGTTGTTTCTCCTTTAGGTTCTCAACCTGTTCCCACAGCTTACAGTTCTCCTTGGTCAGGCGGGCAATTTCTTCATTTGAGGAGCTACCAGAACCAGGTTCCTCACCAGCTTGACTTGACTGAACCTCCAGAATGGCAATCTGAGCCTTCAGCCGCTTAATCACATCATTGGCAGCATTCAGAGCATTGATTAGCTGCGATATGGTAGAAGTGCTGCCCCCAACCTTCTCAACACACTCACATTCTTCAAGGGTTGTTTGAGAGAAGCATTCCTTGCGGGTCCCTACTCAGGGATTCTGAACTGGCACTTTGTAGAACTTAAAGACCCGAGTAAGTAGAAAACCATAGGGGAGCCGGTGATTTCCATCCTTGACATGTACCACCTTCTCCATGTGTTGAATCATGAGAGCAGGTAGATCGATTGGTTTGAACTGATCAAGGGCTTCCATCAAGATCATATCATCCTTGGAAGCAATGGAACGCCTCTCAGCACGGGGAAGAAGAACCTTATTCACCAGTTCAAAAAGAAGCTGGTAAAGAGGTAGTATGGCCTTCTTATGAACCCGTTCCCCCTGCTGGACCGTCCCCGGCTTAACAATAGCTCTCCTAAAATTTCCCTCACAAGCGTACTTTGCAGGATCCACTGAAGACAACCCCCTAGATGGAACATTGAGAACTGTCCCCAGAGCCTTATCATCAAACACAAAATCAACACCTTCCACCACAGCACACACATGACCTTCAGCAGGTGTCCAAAAACTGTCATAAAACTCGCGCACAACATCCTCAAAGACTTTGGGCACCCTCACAGAGAATAGGTGCTCCCATTTTTGGAACTCAACCATAGCCAACGGCTGGCTCATTCCAGGCATTTCAAGAATCCCGGGGTCAAACATGCGACCCCACAACACTTGCTGATGTAGAACATTTTCCTTCCACTTTCCTCTGCTGCTTGATACAGATCTCTTAGAACCAGGTTCCCCCATGGTATCCATTTTCCTTTTGCGTTTACTGGTCACCTGTACAGATTTCCCTTTGGCACTTGCTTCGGTCACAAGCTTCTTAACACTAGCTTCACCATCTTCTTTTCCTTTGACTTGCCACCAATTTTTCGGGGTGACAGAGATGGGTCTTCTTGTCCTTCAGCAGACACTGACTTCTTTCTCTCTACCATGGAACTGGGTTCCTCGGCAGTTTCCTCTTCTACTTCAACTACAGGGATAACTTCATCCACCATTACTCTCTCTTCTTTCTTCAATCGCTTCTTCTTCTGTTTACTGCTCTTCTTACTTTTTTCAAAATCTGAGTCAAAGGCTTCCTTCTTTTGCAACCTAGTAGTTGGCCTCTTCACAGAAACTTCCTGAGTAGTCACCCTCTGACGGAGTTTAAAACGGGCACTCAACACCATGTCATCCTCATCATCTTCATTTATGGGCTCAGAGAATGGAGGGATGGATTCTAGAGGAGGAGTGTAGAAGATTTGCTCTTGGGGGGTCTGTGGAAGCGGAGAACCGGGTTCCTTACTAGTTTTTTCATGCACAGATTCATGGACCAGAGACTCAAATAAAACCATGGTCCCCTCATCCTCTAGGAAGGAAGAAGCGGCTCCTTGAGTTTCAGGAAGAGAAGAAGCCTTTTCAGAAGGAGGATCTTCAGATATGATGGCCATGATATTTTCGGCCGCCTTTTTTTCTAGAGACTCCATGGGAGTCAAAGAATTGATAATGGAGGAGTCAATGTACTGGTCAGGGTCATCCTTTGAGGCTTCAGAGACTTGAGAAGCATCAGCAACTGGAGGGTCCGTTCATGGTTCAGATGAGAAGAGATGGGTAGTAGTTGCTTCAGAGATCAACTGTTCCATTGGTGGTTCAGATAAGGAAGAAGGAGCAGTGGTTGCTTCAGAGATCAAGCGTTTCGTTGGTGGTTCAGATGAAGAGGAAGGGGCAAGGGGTGCCTCTATGACTGGAGGTTCCTTTGGTGTTTCTGATTCTGCTGGGAGTGAGGAGGATAAAGGAGTGGAGATGGATACCTCTGAAGAAGAGGAGGTTTTATCCCCCACTGAGACAGTGTTGGAACCAGAGGTAGGGAGGAGAGAGGGTTCGTTTGTAGCGGCCAATTTTTGTTTGACTGTTGTGGAAAAGCTTCAGAGATAGAGAAGTAATTTTTGCAGGAGAAGAGAAGAGTGGGGGGAGATGGGTAAATAGGGTTTAGGGACGAAATAGTGTTATAGGAGAGTGGAGTGATTTAGAGAGAAGGGGAACAAGTTCAAATGGCGGTAGGTATTTTGGGAAGAGGGAACGTGCAGAGGGAGTGATAGATGTGATGGACGTGAGTTCTGAAAGGCAGTCAATGTGGCAGCAGTGATTAATGCAGTTGCCCCCTTTTTTTTTGAAAGAGAGAGAGAGAGAACACACATAACTACTAACCTGGGGTATCGGGACCAGGTCCCGTACCTTTTTTTGTTGTAAAAAGATGCTTAGTCCCCCCCTTTTTTTGTTCTACAATGCCACTCCTTTAGGTTCTGTAATCATCATGCGTGTCTACCTGCAACGACATTGATGGGAGTTAGACTTCGTCAAAAAACACTTTAGCTATCTGTACCTGTGTATGATATTGATAGCCAGGAAGGGAAACCGGGTCCCTAATTAGGTCTCAGCAGCCCCAGTGCCATTCTATTCTTCTCAAAATGTTCCTTGCTCAGTGCCTTGGTGAAGATATCTGCAATCTGATCTTCAGTGCAGCAAAACTTCATGCAGATGTGCCCTTTTTCAACATTGTCTCTGAGGGAGTGATGTCTCACATCAATATGCTTAGTCCTCTTGTGTTGCACCGGGTTCTTTTCCATGTTGAGAGCACTTGTGTTGTCACATAGAAGTGGTATGCTGTCAGTATATACTCCAAAATCCTCCAGTTGTTGTTTGATCCACAACAGCTGGCACAACAAGATGCAACCGCAACATATTCTGCTTCAGCTGTGGACAAGGTCACTGAGTTCTGGTTCCTTGTACCCCAAGAGATTAGGCAAGATCCAAGGAAATGAGCCATCCCTAAAGTACTCTTCCTATCCACCAGATAACCTGCATAATCAGCGTCAGCATATCCAATAAGATTGAAATTGTCACTTGAGGGATAGTACAAGACCAAGTCCTGTGCGCCCTTGACATAGCATAGAATTCTTTTAGCAGCCTTTAGATGAGACTCCTTGGGACTGTATTGAAACCTTGCACATAATCCTACACTGAACACAATGTCTGGTCTGCTTGCAGTGAGATAGAGTAAAGAGCCGATGATTGCCCTGTACATTGTCTGATTTACAGGAGAGCCAGATTCATCCATGTCAAGTTTGGTAGCCAGTGCAATGGGTGTATCAATCTCCTTTGAATTTTCCATGTCAAACCTTTTGAGCAGCTCCTTGAGGTATTTCTGCTGACTGATGCATGTTCCTTTTGTGGATTGCTTCACTTGAAGACCCAGGAAGAAGTTCATTTCCCCCATCATGATCATCTCAAACTCACTACCCATGAGCACTGCAAATTCCTTACACAGTGAGTCTGTTGCAGCCCCAAAAATAATGTCATCCACATACACCTGGACAATAAGAAGGTTCCTTCCACGTTTCTTCAGAAATAGGGTGTTGTCAATCTTTCCTCGAGTGAAACCATTATCCAGTAGAAACTTGGATAGTCTTTCATACCAAGCTCTGGGGGCTTGCTTCAAACCATACATGGTTTTGTCCAATTTGAAGACATACTTTGGGTGAGCATGACTTTCAAACCTAGGGGGTTGCTTGACATATACTTCCTCCTTGAGATATCTATTCAGAAATGCACTCTTCACATCCATTTGAAATAAACTGAACTCTATATGAGATGCAAAGGCAATGAGCATCCGAATTGCTTCCACACGAGCGACGGGAGCAAAAGTTTCATCATAATCAATTCCTTCCTCTTGATTATAAACCAGAACTACAAGTATTTCTTTATTTCTGGTACTTTTCCCATTTTCATCCAGCTTGTTCCTGAATACCCACCTGGTTCTTATGATGGTTCTATTTGAGGGTCGAGATACCAGATGCCATACTTTATTTCTTTCAAACTGATGAAGTTCCTCCTGCATAGCAGTGATCCAATCTGCATCCTTCAGGGCTTCCTTGATATTTTTGGGCTCTATTAGGATAAAAAGGTTGAGAAGGCTAGGGAATTTCTGGTTTTAGATCTGGTTTGAACTCCAGAATCTAGGGGAGTGATTATGTTATCAAGAGGATGAGAAATTTTATGTTTCCAATTTGGGACCTGAAATTGATTAGTGGAAGAACTTGGTAAATTATAGGAGCTTCCCTGTGCTGCTTGTTCTGCTACTTGGGGAGTACCTTCTACAACATCTCCAACTCTTTCTTCAGCTTCTGTAGGAGAGATTGGGGTACCTGGTTCCTCCTGTGAACTAGAGGAAGAGACTGCATTGCCTTCATTCATCTCCTTGGCTTGACTCATCATGTCCGCCTTGCCATTTGAGATATCATAAATCTCTCCAGGAACCAAGAGTGGTTGATTGTCTTGATCATCACCATTTTCGACTGTGTTTGAGGAAGGAGTCTCATTAAAGAGCACATGAAAGCTCTCTTCTACACACCGTGTTCTCTTTTTGTACACTTTGTAAGCTTTGATTTGAGAAGAGTATCCCAAAAAGATTCCTTCATCACTTTTGGCATCGAACTTTCCTAGTTAATCCTTCCCATTGTTTAGAACATAGCACTCGCAACCAAAGGCTCTCAGATGGGTTATTTTTGGCTTTCTTCCATTGAGAAGTTCATAAGGAGTTTTCTTCAGGAAGGATCTGATCATGCACCTGTTCACCAAGTAGCAGGCAGTGTTGATTGCTTCTGCCCAGAAGTTCTTTGCAATCCCACTATCAATGAGCATTGTTCGAGTCATGTCTTCCAGTGTTCTATTCTTCCTTTCCACTACTCCATTTTGCTGAGGAGTCTTAGGGGCTGAGAAGTTGTGTGTGATTCCATTTTCAGTGCAAAACTCATCAAATTTTGCATTATCAAATTCGGTTCCATGGTCGGATCTAATGCAAGCTACTTTCAAGTCCATCTTCACTTGGATTTTCTTGACAGAGGCCATAAATTCTTCAAACGTCTCATATTTTGTTCTAAGAAATAATGTCCAAGTGAATCTTGAGTAATCATCCACAATTACAAAAATATACTTCTTTCCACCTCTGTTTGGAATTCTCATGGGCCCACATAGATCCATATGAAGTAGTTCAAGAGGCCTGGATGTACTGGAATCTTTCTTAGGCTTAAAAGATGATCTCACATGTTTTCCTTTAGAGCACGCATCACAAACTCTGTGCTCCTTGAACTTGGAGTTTGGCAGGCCACAAACCAGGTCCTTCTTTATCAGTTTGTTCAAGAGGGAAAAGCTGGCATGACCCAACCTTCTATGCCAAAGCTCTGCTTCATCATCGATTGCCTTCAAGCAGCTCACTTCACCAGCTTCAAATGATTCAAAATCAACAACGTAGATGTTTTTGTGTCTCTTGGCTATCAACACCACTTCTCTAGTTACTAGATTAGTAATAGTGCACACCTTGGATAAGAACTCCAATTTGTTTCCTTTATCACAAATTTGAGAGACACTCAGTAAGCTATATTTCAAGCCATCCACATAGTACACATTTTCGATTGAGTGCTGCAGAGACTTTCCAACTCTTCCAACACCAAGGATGTATCCATTCTTTCCATTCCCAAAGGATACATCCCCTCCATGCAGGGCTTTCAATGAGAGAAAATCCATAGTGTTTCCAGTCATATGCTTTGAGCATCCGCTGTGCAAGATCCATTGTAGTCCAGTTCCTCTCACTGATCCCTGCACAATTAAATCAATGATTAGATTTAGGAACCCAAACAAGTTTGGGTCCCTTGTAGTTGGGAAAGGGATGATTAATAATTCTTTTAGTCCATGCCGGCAGGAATTGATATTTCTTGTTGGGACCTTGTCCCTGCTTTGTATTCCTCTTGCCGGCAAACATCTTATTTTTTTGGACTGATTGATCCCTGACTGGGCAGCTTTCCTTGAAGTGCCTTTTGTTTCCACAGTAGGTACATAGTCAATTGTCTGATACTGTGACATATTTGCTATGTGAGTTGTAGGGAGTTTTCTACTTTTGAAACCCGATCTCCTACCTGTTTCCACTGTTAGTGAAATACATGGCAGTGACAGCATTCATGGACCAGGTCCAATTCAGTGATTTTTTAAGATCAACTTTTATTTTGCTCACTTCAGCTTGCAACTCCCTATTTTTCTCAACTTCACTGCACAAACTTGTTTGGGCCTCATTCAGTTGCTTTTCAAGCTAGATATATTTTTCACTGGCTATTTCCTTTCCTTTATCCATACTTGAGGAACTAGGTTCTTGTCTTAGTACCTAAATAGTTTCCTCTAAATCTGTGATTACTACTAGAAAATCGTTTCTCTCCTGCTCAGCATCATCAATCTTCACACTTAGACTAGCCTTTTCATTGCTCAGATTCTCCACTTCTTCTTTCAGATCTACCACTACTAGAATTAGATCATCTCTCTCACTTTCTACCTTTCTTGTTTTATCTTCTATTACTTCCTTTTCTTTTTCAGGATTTTTTATGGTATCAAGGTCTACAACAACCACCATTAGGTCATCTCTCTCATTCTAAACATTGTTGATTTTACACATTAAAGACTCTTTCTCTCTTTCAAGATTACCTATAGTTTCTTTAAAGTCTATCACACACAAAACTAGATCATCTCTAGTTTTTTTGCTTCTCCTAGTTCTATAGTCAATGAATCCTTATCTTCAATTAGGCTGTATTAAGTATCAATGAGAACATTTGACAATGAAATTAATTTTTTAAGAGAATAGGACTTCAGATTTCTCTGAACGTCCCTGAAGTTTACCTCATCTGTGTCATCTTCTTCTTCTTCATCAGATTGATCCATAAGAGCAAAAAATGGGTCATACTCCCTAGCCTTGTTCTCAACTGCCATCATACAGCTATTTATTGCTTCAGGTTCCTCTTCTGATTCCCTTGATGAATCTCCCCAAGCGGCAAGAGCATGCTTCACAACGTTGTCAGCTGCGCTTTTTCTGCTGAATCTTTTGTCAGGAACTTGGTTCCTCTTTGCAGCTTTGTCAGTGTTGTGCTTGTAGGTGTCTTGCTTCAGGAGTTGGCAGTCTTTTATGAAATGTTCGGGCTTACCACATTTATGACATAAGTCATAGTTTCTAGGCTTGCTTGAGCTGCCTCTTTTTGGTATTCCTCCATTTCTTCGAACCATTTTCTGGAATCTCTTGGTGAGATAGGCCATGTCATTGTCCTCTTCGCTTGACTCATGCTTTTCAGCCTGAAGAACCACGTTCTTATCGTTCTTGGGTTCTCTTCTTTCACTGTCCTTTTTATTTTTCATCTCATATGTTTTCAAGTATCCGATCAACTCATCCATTGTTAGAGTCTGCAAATCCTTTGCTTCAGTGATAGCATTGACTTTGCTTTCCCAGGAGCTTGGCAGAACACTCAAGATCTTTCGCACTAGCTTGTTCCTAGGAATGACTTCTCCTAGGGAGTGAAGCTCATTGATAAGGGAGGTGAATCTAGTATGCATATCCTGTATAGATTCATCATCCTTTATCCTAAACAGCTCATACTTAGTAGTGAGCATATCAAATTTGGACTGTTTTACTTGCGTCGTTCCTTCATGAGCTGTCTGCAAAGTTTCCCCAATCTCATTAGCTGAATGACATGCAGAGATCCTGTTGTACTCATCAGGTCCTATACCGCACACTAGAATTTTCTTTGCACGAAAATTCTTTTCCACTGCTTTCCTGTCAGCATCGTTGTAATCCTTCCTGGTTTTTGGCACCAGCAGACCAACCTCTCCTACCTTGTGCATAGGAACATGAGGACCATCACAGATGATGTCCCATAACTCAGAATCTTCAGCCATTATGAAGTCATGCATACGAGTCTTCCACCATCCATAGTACTGACCGTTAAATCTAGGAGGTCAATATGTAGATTGTCCTTCTTCGAAGTTTGGTGGAGCAGCCATTACAGATCCTTTCTAGGTGTTAACCGTTTAGAAAGAGCCTGCTCTGATACCAATTGATAATTTCTATGAGTTCACTAAATAGTAGAGATACCTAGTCCTCTACTAGTTCCCACAGAGAAGTATACTAAGAAAGCAAGTAAAAGAGACAAGGGGCTTTTACGTGGAAAAATCCCACACAAGGGGACAAAAACCACGACCTATACACGTAGGATTTCAACTTCACTAACTTGTAATCTAAACTATTACAATCCACTTTGTAATTTACTTCTTACAAAGACTTCAACTTGCTAACTTGCAATCACTATTACAAGTCACTTTGTAACTCTCTCGTTACAAAGACTTTGACTTGTGACTACACTAGTCACTACAGCAACACACAAGGTTTATGGTTGGGAGATTCCTAAAGCCGTACTTCTAAGAAAGAAAATAGGATACAATGAAAAATAAAATGCAAGATTACAACTCAACTAAGGACACTTAACAACACATGATGAAACTGGTCCGTCTTAGTGGAGTTGTCTTCTTGCATTTGACACACTTGAGTCTTCAATGCTAGAGCCCTCTTCAATGCTTGAGAGAATGTTTTTAGTAAATGCTCAAGTGAAGTTTCTTGTTTGTCTTCAAGCAAGATATTAAAGATCTTGGTACATTCCAAGGAGGATGTCCCATATCTTGAGAGTACACTTCACAACCAATGGGAAGTGACTGTTGCACTGTTTCTGCAATGTAGCGTGAACAGTAACATGCAGTCACTTTTCTGTCACAACTTTTTACAACTATAGAGTTGACCTGTACTAATATCTGGGAGGCTGTCAAGGGATCAGGTCCCTCAGCTGTTCTTCATAAGTTCAACAGTGTACTGTCCAGAATTCTTTGAGTTAAAGCTGGCCGGTTGTGCTGTCTACAGATCAGGTCCTCCATCTGGTTCTTCACATAAAAGTTTGTTAGATCATCAAAACAGAATACAACCCATCAATATATGAATAATTTATGTATAATATATGTATAACTGTGTATAATTAAGTGAAAATGACACCAGGTAGCCTCTTTCAAGAATGTTGCTTAAAATATATCCACAGTTTAAAATGTACTTAAAGATTAGCCAATTTCGCTCAAATTTCAGGACACGACGTCCTAGTGTTTAAATCTCAAAACTCAAACTTCAGGACATCGTGTCCTAACGTTCAAAATTGTGCCCTGAAGTTCGAATCTTAATTATGTCCTGAATTTTAAATTAGTAGTTCAGAAATCCAGGACACGTAGTCCTGAATTTCAAATTAACAGCTCAAAAATTCAGGATACTTAGTCCTGAACTTTGGGTGAATTGGTTAATCTTTAAATACATTGTAAATTATGGATATGTTTTAAATAACGGGCTTAAAAATGACTATTGCTGCACTTTGCATTAATATATAATCTACGTACTGGATAAAAAAAATAAATATTGAATTTGAACGACTATTTGTGTAATAATCTTTAGAAATATAAACTTGATCTCTTGAATCTTGATCACCAAAACATAAAAGAAAAGAACAGAAAATTGAGCAAAAATATAAAAAAAGTCAAGCTTAACCATAAATAGAAAACTGTAGATCAGTGTAAATGTGTGTTGCATTTCCTTGATATTTGATACGATGTCACAAGGAAAAGTACGCCAACTTGAGTTGTATTTGTTAGAATGGAAAATTTAGAGCAACAGTTTTTCAATTTGTGTTGTTAAGACGTGCTACCTTTTGCATATTATTTATTAGTTGCTGACCACTGGCTTAAAGTCATAAAGACAGATCTAGTTGATTTGATCTGAGTGATGTTTACATATTTTAATCCTTTTGCAACTATGTATCATTTACTTGATATGTCAGTCAACATATGTAAGATCAAATTCCCAATTTTCTAATTATATTGGTGGTGTGAAATGAACCGCACTCAAAATAACTCAAGTACCATCCTAATTAAATTGTTTGTAATCCTTTGACATTTTTGATTGGGGATATTCTTGGTGGGTAACAAATTATTTTTAGGAAAAATAATATGATATAGTCGTTATCAAAATTTTAGCTGATAAAACAAACACACACACACATATATATATATATATATATATAAAATCAAATTTATATACTTTTAAAGCTATCGAATTTAAATAGTTCCGACCAGGGGCTAGAAGTGATCTTTACCCTTTTCTTATTAATTAAATTTAAATTTGAAGCCGTTTTCTCCCCTATTTTATATATTTATTGAGTACCAAGTCATAGACGCTTTTTATTAAATTTAAAATGCAAGATATTTCAACTTATCCATGTGCTAAAAGAAAGTTAGGTAATAGTGACAAGTGAAATATTAATAAAATTTTGGATGTCAAACATGTAAAGTATTTACGTGTAGCCATATTACGTGTACAAATTATATCTTAGCTACACCCCAACTCCTCAAGAAAAGTGGCAAAGTGAGCACAAGTGCAAATGTCAAATATAGCTGTAAGGAGAACTTGGAATTACTTGCTTAAATTTCCACACGCATTAATAATGCCCTTCCTTCGCATTTTATTAATTATCATTTGACCGTTTACTGGAGTTTCTTTTTATTGTGAAATAAAAAGCTAAGTGCAACACACACATTGATATACTTGTCAAAACTTTGGTACACTTCTTACGCGTGTTATATCAAGAATATAAATAATCTTAATGTAAAATATAAGAAAAATAAATCATTCAAAATATTTACACAATCAAGCTTTTTTAAAAGCCAGCTATATATAAGGGTTTATATTAAGTATGAGTTGACAATTTGGAATGCAAAAATGGTGACCTATTCGAGTTGCTAGGTTAAATTACAGCGAGAGAAATATTTTATTCGTCAATTTTCCTACATGAAGATATGCAATTTCTTTATTCCCGTTGCTTGTTTCATTAAGAAGCGTTTATCCTTTAAGATAGAACGATCAAAAAAGACTTTCTAATTGTAAATGAAGCAAAAGTTAATACATAGTAATTTATAGTTTAATAACTGACATCCTTATTACAAAAAGTTCTCGCCTTGGTAATGGAAATCTTAAACCGATCAAAGTAACTTTGTGATGCATGGCACACATGGAATCCAATAATTCTAATAAATTTCCAGTATTTAATCATTAGACTTTCTAAGCTAATGTATTTTTAGGTAAACAACCATCAACAGTCCATCTTACCACATTTAAATACTTTACTGTACATTAAAATGTGTTATTTTTTTCCATGAGTCTTTGACCTCAGGTGCAATTTTTGTATAATGTCAGCAGTTTTTTTTTTTTTTTATCTACTGGAATTTAAACTTCAATCTTTATAATTTCCATCTATTTTATAACTACTTTTTCACTCCCTTGCGAGTACTTTGATCCCAAGTCTGTATAAGTGGCTGGCTTTGTCCCATGCCAACAAAGTCAATTTGCCTCTCTTAATTTTATCAATTTCACCATTGGTCTTTCTTCCCGACCTATTTGACTCTCTGGCCGTAGTTATTTAGGTGGTATTCCGAGATCGAATTCCTCCCAGGAACACACGAAATAAAGATATGAACTGAATAAATAGAAATGGAAAAGAGATATTTCTATTTCATCCAAATTAGAAGCTTTTTCTACATCCATATGATCTACTAAAGTAGATCGGAATTGACCATATAATAAAAGCAGATCTTGGTCCATGAAGTCCCAAGTTTCGCTTAAGCTTTACACAAACACCCTTATTTATTAGTATTTTGTATGGTTTTTGTATAGCGATTATTGTCACAAATCTACGCGCTTGGTGTCCTCCGAAATGTCCCTCATTTTAATATTTTGCATTGTTAACCAAATTTTTAGCAATTTTAGACTTTCGTCATGTATAAATTAAATTATTTTTTTAATACTAAAATATAGAAGTGGGCGTTCGGGCAGATCGGATTAAATATGAAATTGTAGTTTGGATTTTTGGTTTTCGAATTGAAGAATTTACAATCCAAATTCAATCCAAAAAGTTTTGGATTGGATCGATTTATTTAAGTTCGATTTCGGATTAATTGGATTGGATTTTTTGGATTTTCGGTTCCGACTTTTAAGCCTATAAGTTGAGCTTATAGAAAACACTCGACATAAAAATAATTATTTAAATGAAGTAGAAAGATGGTAATCAAAAGATGCTTTAGTTATTGATATCTTCTCGACTCTATATAATGTATCTTCAAGAAAAAAAGTCTCAAATATGCAATACATCACACTGATTCAAATTATATATTATAAATTAAAAGATTAACTGGGAAATGAGACGTCAAATTCAATATTTAGTCAACTTCGACCTCGATTCTTCAGTGTTTACAAACGCACGTATGGTGTGGCTGTGTTGGTGAGACGTGAGAGAAAAGAAAAAATCTATATTATATTTGATTTTGTAGAGAATCCCATATTGAACTTATTAATTTGTACTGAATATACAGGTAAATGTTTAATGGGCATGATACTATTGGAGATTTAAATTTATTAGTATTAGGTATGTAATGGGTAATGCAGCAATGGGCTAATGTCTAACGGGTAATGCTAAATATAAGGTAAAAGACATTCGAATTTTCGGATATCCGAACTTTCGAAGTCCCAAATCTAAAATCCAATCCAAAATTCAAAATTTTTAAAAATAAAATCCGAACTCCATCCCATAATCCAAAACTCAAAACCAAAAATCCGATTCGTATTTCGGGTTTGCCAAAACTATGCCCACCCTACTAAAATGATCCTTTGAACATAAGTTTGTATGAATAGGTGGCTTTGTCCACAACAATTAAGTTGTTTGTCAACGTAATCATAGCAATAGCACTATAATTCACTCTCTTATTTTGGGACAAACTGTTAACCACTTTCTACCCATGTGTTACTACAAAAGCCAGCCCTTCCTTAGCTCATAGTTAGTGTAACTTTTTGCTCTTACATTTCGTATTGTAAGTCTTCATAACAAGAATGATCACAATAATATTGTTGCGTACAGTTTGCACAAAGACGAGAACATTATTTAATGTTTGTATATAGTAGTTGTTATCAAAATACTTCTAACATTAGCCAAAATCCTTTAACTGCTATTATTAAAGTTAGAAAACACGTTTCGCTCTTGCCTTTTTCATATAGCTACTTATGTGTAGTATTGAAGGGTTATCGGATTCCGTAAATTTCAGTAAATTTTTGTATGTGTTTGTATATACCTTGAAAATGACTATATTATCCTGAACACTAAAGTCTTTATGGGCACTGGTTGAGCAAAATAATGGTGCCCAAGTCACGTTAAAATCCTGAATTCGCCTCCGGACTAAGAAGGCTAGGTTGGAAGATAACGGACGGTGTATTAGGTCACTATGATTCGAACCCATGAGTCGTGACATTTGTATAGGGTAAAATATATTATATTAGATGATCGAATAAGAAAATGACACTTGGAGCCGAAGGTAGAGGATAGCTAAAATCAATGGCAACTATTCCGTCTGTTACCGAAAATAATGGTACTCATAAAGATGAAATAAATACCTGCCATCTGGTAGCATTTAATGAAGAATATTCCACCAGCATTAAGTACACAACCCGTTACAAGGAATATGACATTCACTGCCTGCCGTTACACATTCCTCAATGGCCCTCATAATTGACATTAAAGAAGGCTTGATCCTAGGACCTTATTCCCTAGGTGCAACTATAAATAGTGAGCTCTATTATCATTGTAAAGGACATGAATTTTCTCGTAAACTTACATTATAATCTATTCAAAGATTCATACAATTTTATCTTCTTGCCTTTTGATTTCATTGTTGTTGTGCCCGGAAGCCCTGCTCCCGGAACTATTGTTTATGCTATTTTGTCTTCATCTCAAGTCTAAGTATTGCATATTTATTTAATTCTTCTACTATTTCAGGATCAAGTTAATTCACTTGCCTAGAAATTACGTATAAATTCAACTGTACCGTTTTACGGGTAAATAGTTTGGCGACCACCGTGGGGCATAGATAGTCGTGTAATTAAGTTGGTCCTTGCCTCTTTTACTAACGTGTTTTGATTATTGTTCTTAGCAAAAATCATAGAAGATGGTGTTAACAACACACACAATTCTCTGGCCCAAGGAAACCAGCCTCAACATGAGGATTCAATCAGTGATATCCGCAATGAGGGAAATGATGCCACACAGGTCCATGGTAGACGGTACCCGTAACATGTTAGGGAGGCGAATCTTGATGATGTTGAAGAGGAACATGTTGTTGAAGAGGTAAGGGTCCTGCAGGATAAACAAGAGGTCGTTCTAGGACATCTCACACGGTAGGATAAGTTTATGAAATAACTAAAGCAGGCATTATCGGGTGCTTCTAATAACATGAATGGACGAGGTCCAGTTCCTCCCGGTGCTCCCGCTAATCAAACAATGCAGAGGGTCGACAAAAACACCCCGATGGGCGAGGTCAACTTCGATGTGGCTGGGGGGAGCGGATCTGGTCACAAAAATGAGAGTGGTCCCTTCAAAATCTAACTCATATGGTTTATGAGGGAAGTGAAAGCCACATGGACCAAATCCTGGGTGCACCACTGGTGCTGAAAGGACAAGACTCAAAGAAGTATACTCAACTGCCGTACAAATCGAGCGCGGCACAAGGATTGATCTCGAAGGGGTTTAAAATGCCCGATGTGCCAAAATATGATGGGACTTTTCACCCTCAGGAGCATATTACCACCTATACAACAACGGTGAAAGGGAAAAATTTAGTTCCCCACGAGATCGAATCAGTTTTGCTAAAGAAATTGGGAGAGATTCTCACGAGGGGAGCCTTGACATGGTATTCGCTGTTGCCCGAGAATTTCATAAATTCCATTAAGATCCTCACGTATTCTTTCATTAAGTCCCATTCTGGGGCCAGAAAGGTGCAAACCCAAAAGGGCCGACATATTAAGAATTGCACAAGGAGAGTTCGAGTTGCTGCGAGAATTCATAACCCAGTTCCAGAAGGAAATGATATTGCTACCGACTATTATGGATGAGTGGGTGGCTGAATCATTCACCAAGGGTTTGAATCCGAGAAGTTCTGATACTTCCTAGAAGTTGAAGGAAAGTTTGATCGAGTTCCAAGCGACGACTTAGGCGGATGTTCACAATCGGTACGAGTCCAAGATAAGGATTAAGGATGATCAACTCGGCTTCCCAGCATCGGTTAAAGGCCAGGAGAAGAATAAGGAGAAATGAAAACACGATTTCGACACAGATAGACGATCTTTGAGGGGCCAATTTTTTCCCTATGAGTGAGCCAAAGGATGCGACAGAGGTTTCCAGACGGCATATAGGTTCGCTACCGATAAAAGAACTAAGCGCGGCCGTAACAACATATCGCTACAGCACAAGGAATCATTAGGTTCTCGAGATCCTTCCTACCCCAAACTCTCAGAATACAACTTCAATGTCAGTGTAGTAGAGTTGGTTTTGGATATGAGGAACATTAAAGAAGCATGTTTCCCGAAGCGATGAGGTCTGATTCCAACCTGAAGGATCCTATTTTGTGGTGCGAATACCACGAGATGAAGGATCACCAAACTAGGGCTTGCCTATATCTGCGTGAAGAAATGGAAACACTACTAAAAATTGGCCATCTCGAGGAATTCTTAAGTGAGTGGGACCAAATACAATTACGGCCACAACTGTGATATCACGAAGCCCTCAAAAGAAGGAGAAGATCCCCCGCGCCAAACGATCAACATGATTTTCGGGGGGAACGAGATTAACGGGGTTACCTTCTTGACATAAAAAAAGATTACGGTAATAGTAACCTACTGCAAGAGGCTCCAAAAAGTCATTGATGACGACATCAATTTCATGGAGGAAGACGCATACGACTTATTGCTACCGCACAACAACACATTGAAAATTTCTTTAAATGTATTAGACTTTAAAAATCAAACATGTTCTGGTGGATCCAGGGAGTTTGGCAAATATCATTCAATGGAGGGTATTGGAGCAAGCCAAACTTACCAGAAGCATCATTTCGGTCACAAAAATCTTTGCTGGGTTCAGCCTTACAACCAAATTATATAGATAAACCCAGAGGATCAGGAAAAGGATTCATTCATAACGAATTTCGGCAGATATTGCTATAATGTGATGCCATTCGGGCTAAAGAACACGGGAGCGACTTATCAACGGCTCATAAAAAAGATGTTTGAAAAACATATAGGGAAAACCATGAAAGTTTATATAGACGATATGCTTGTTAAGTCTTTGAATGCAGATGACCATATTAAAGCACTTACAAAAAACTTTCGACATCCTAAGAAAGAATAACATGAAGCTTAACCCCGAGAAATGCATGTTCGGGGTCAACACGGAAAATTCCTAAGATTTCTGGTATCACAAAAGGGGACTGAGGTGAACCTCGATAAAATAAAAGCCATCAAAGACTTCCTGGACCAACTAACAAGCGTAAAAGAGGTTCAAAGGCTCATAGGGAGGTTGGACGCTTTGAGCAGGTTCATTTCCCGGTCATCAGAGAAATGTCATCATTTCTTTATACTACTAAAAAAAAAAGAATAACTTCGAGTGGTCCCCGGAATGCCAATAGGCTTTGAGGGATTTGAAAAGATACTTGTCAAGCCTTCCGTTACTATCAAAGGCGAAGGAAGGTGAAATATTGTTAATCTACCTAGCAGTCTCGAAGGTAGCGGTAAGCGCCGTTTTAGTCCGTGAGGAAAAAGGTACACAATCTCCCATTTATTATGTTAGTAGAATTTTAACAGGAGCATAAACTTGCTACCCGCATTTGGAGAAGCTGGCCTGAGCTTTCGTAGTCGCCGCTCAGAAGCTAAGGCCTTACTTCCAATGTCACCCAATAGCTATGGTGACCACCTTTCCTCTACAGAATATTCTTCATATACATGAACTCTCGGGTAGTTTGGCTAAATGGTCCGTCGAAATGAGTGAATTTGACATAGAATTTAAACCTTGGACTGTGATTAAGTCACAAGTTCTGGCTGACTTTGTGGCCAATTTTAGTCCGGGATTGCTGCCTCTGGCAACCAAAGAGGTCGTGATGGTGTCAGAATTGACATCGAGAGTTTGGACCTTACCTACAGACGGAGCTGTTGATACCCAATTTTGCCCTTATTTGTTCAATTTCATGTATATTTTTAAAATATGCGTTTTGTACCATCACCAATTTACAAAAGTCATATAAGTATTTTTTAGAGTTTTCTATAATTTTAAAAGCTTTAAAATTATTTTTCATGCATTTGAATTACTCAATATTACTCCGTCAAATTATTTTGCAATGCCTTAGTCATCTTAATTTATTTTTTACACCTACATATGTGATTTATAACATTTTACTTCATTTTATATAATTACATTTTGCATTTTTGAGCTATTTACACAATATTTGCAATAATAACCTATATTCTGTACATAATTATATTTATTACATTATTTATGCTAAAATATTTTTTTTTATATTTTTATAATGTTAAGGTATTATTTTCAAAATTTTTACTCCATAAATAATATTTTTATTATTTATTAATTACTTTCATAAATTATTTTATTAATAAATTTTGTGTATTTTAACTATGGCCCAATTTTTTGAGTTAATTTCGGACCCAATACACCAGCCCAGACCCCAAAACCTCAGTCCAAACCAAATAACCTCATTTATCTAACGCGATCGCGACCCGCCTTATGATCCGCCCCACTTTCCTTTTACTCATGGTCGTTAATCTTAGATGATCAACGACCCACAATAGCCCTTCTCCTTTCCTTATATCTCTCTAACCCAAAACCTAAAGACAAACCCCCTGACTACCCGCCTCTGTTTTTCTTTCTGCCTCTTTCAGAAACCCTAGCCGCCTTCCCCGATCTTCTCCAAATTCGATCAAGGCATGGATTCCCCGTGTGATTTACTTACCTTTTATGGATTATCTTGTTGTTTTAACAAGACTACGGTGTTATATAATACTTTCCCCCATTTTTGGCAAGTATCAATCTTCCAGATGAAGAGAAATCAAACGTACTCCTCAATATTCAGATGGTTTCTCATCTATATACGTCCATAGCAAGATCATACGGTTCCGATTTGAAAAGATTCTTTCGCCAATCTGTGATTCCAGGAAAAATTAGGGTTTTGCCTGATTTTCTTTTAATTTGGTCCTTAATCGATTCTGCATGCTCTTCTTTCCGTATTTATATTTGATTTATTGTGTTTCCTTGTTTGGATGTTTGATTTGGCTTTTTATATAAACCCCCTTTTCCCCGTTCCCATCTAAGTCTTAACGACTATCACTTGATTACTTAATCACTGCAAATACTCTCTCACTCTCACTTATTCTATTATTCTAATCTTGAGACCTTGACATGCTGAAAGCCAAGGCCATTAGAATTCCATTGTGTTCTATTCTCAGTGTGAGCAATGCCTGAGGTTCACTTGAAACCCTTGGGAACTCTGATGCACTGGGATTTTGGAATTTTGTTGCTCTTTGCTATTGATAATTGAATTACTGCTGGAAATTGTTCTTCTCATTTGCTTGTTCGTTAAATTGTAACTTGTAAGTACCTTTGATTATAGCAATTTCATTCTCTTTTTCTTGTATTCATGCTCTGTATATCTATGTCACTTAAGCTCTGGTGAACCGATATGCTACTATGTTGTCTCTGTTTGTGGTCCTCTTTGCTTTGAAGTTATCCTCTAGCCCTATGTTTTCTAGCATCAAAACCTGCCTAAAGCTCTAAGCTTTGACGTATGCCCATGACTTCTGAGTGTCTTAAGCCTGCTTAGCCTAGTGTGTTTGTGTATGTCTGAATGCTTATATTTGTTGCTTATCATGAGTTCATCTCTATGCTTGTTTCTGATTCTTGTGATAAACTATTCGTGCCCAAAATTTGCTCTAATGTATTACTTCCTGTTGAGTCATTCATGTACAACTTATTAAATTTCTTATGGTTTATCCATGCTCATGTAATTTCTAAAGTATTGCCTGAACTTCTAAACAAACATGACATGTTTTCTTGTTTTTTGTAAACTCTAATGTGTGCTCTTTTGACTTGTTCAATTATGTGTTCTTCAAATATTGTCTAAGACTTCATTATATAGCCTCTTCTTCTATATGTGGTTAACTGGTATAAGTCCTGAAGCCTGCCTATCCTTTTAATCTAGAGTTGACATATTTCACCTACTGTGAGTTTTGGTAATGTTTCTGAACTTTTGTGTTATGACTGATGCTCAACATGTTAAGTTTCCCGTGTTCAACTAAGTGACTGCTTGTCAATTATCGTAGACTATGCCCAGTATCCCATTTTTATGTTGTTTGTGATTATACCTTCACTAGGCTCTCATGTTAGGACTTCACTATTGTGAGTTATGGTAATGTTCCTATCTTTGATTCTGCTAGACCTTCATGTTAAAAATCTTATGTCTAATGTCCTTTAGGCTAATTCTGGATCATGCTTTACTTTGATACTCTTTTTGGAGTGATTTGCTAGCTTATGATGCTCAATCCTGTCACTTTGAACTTGTTTCTGGAAATACATCATGAGCCTACCTTATTTCGTGTAATCCTGTCTTTGTGACTTAGTATATAGTTGTCACTTGTATGGTTAGTTTGGCATCCAGTTGGGTAAGTAAGGCATTCATTTGGGCCTGGTTTTGTTGGGCCATATATGTTGTTGGACCTGGGCATTGGATTCCGGCATACTCTAATTGTCCTTGT
The DNA here is from genome assembly GCA_005239505.1 of Nicotiana paniculata. NCBI lineage: Eukaryota > Viridiplantae > Streptophyta > Magnoliopsida > Solanales > Solanaceae > Nicotiana > Nicotiana paniculata. The sequence continues at coordinate 45,367 of ML312252.1, read as the reverse complement.
AAGCCCGGGATTTGGGCCTGCTGGTTGTGCGAAGAGTAAGGCTGTTGAAGGCCGAGAAATATTACTGGGTTATTCTGTATTGGGCTTGTATTTGTGCTATTGGGCTTGTAGTTGTTTCCTTCTGTAGCTAGTCATATATGAGTTTGTACTATTTCATTTGGGCGTGTATTAGTTTGTGATAATGAATAATGTGGAATTAATGAAAAGGGGGCTGGGGTATTTTAATGCTTGCATAAAAGGGTAGAAATCATACCTATAGGGTCAATGTGTTATATTTGCTATTTCGTTCAGCAATCCTTATTTGTTATTTCGTTTAGTATGTTGCACACTAATAGAAATCCTGCCTATAGGAATCATGTACACCTCACTTGTACACTGTTAGTCCAGGTATTTGCCATATTCGTTTCTATGTTACTACTGTGCATTTAGACAACATGCCTATAGGATGTAATAATATATGTTGTGTTAATCCAGATACCATGCCTATATGACTCCAACTAATCAATTAGTCAATTGCTTCTATTGCTTTTAGTGTAATGCCCATCTAGATATCATGACTATAGGATTTTACTCAACTAATCAATTACTTTGTTACTTCATAGCATTGCCACACTTAGACGACATGCCTATAGGAATAAAGTATATAAAATCAATTTCAGTTGTTAACTACTAGAAATCCTGTCTATAGGACACCGTCACCTGCCGAAGAAATGTGTCTATAACATCAACACTGGTAATTCAGAATTCTTGGAACGTTTCACTGCCTCATGAACAAACAATTAGAGATCATGCCTATAGGACCTTCAATGCTTTAATCTGCCTATGCGTTTGTCTAAAGCTGCAGTACTACTTGTCGATACTAGAAATCATAATCACATAGAAACCATGTCTATAGGAATTAACGACTCTAATACGTCTTAGTTCTGAAACTGTCTACTGCATAAACTGAAATTTATTTGCGTGCCTTTGTTGCTATGTGTGAAGGCTAACATAAGCCGCCTATTGCTATTATATGCAGTCCTATTTGTTTCTAATGTGAAAATAGTTTTATTATTTTAAGCAACCTTAGTAAAGTCTAGAACCACCTAAATAGTAGGTCCAAAGCCTCCTGGACCATAGGCATGGGACGAGTAGTGCACGCATAAGACACGACCTAGAATTGAATTAGAGCACCTTTATGTAAGCAACTTTAACATAGTAATCAGGTAGCAGGAGATGATAGTATATGTCCGCTGAATAATATGAGAAACCCTTGTCTCAAGAGGGTTGTGAAGTATTATTTATGTTGCACGGGCAGGGGCGACCAGACCCTAAAGCAAGTGAAGCACTTGCTTTAGGCCCCAAAAATTTAAGGGCCTAGAATTACTTCTCCATTTCTTTTTACATAGTATATTATTTCTTATGATTGATAAATTTATTTCTTTATCGTCAAATTAGTTTTTAATAACTCAATTTCTTCCTCTAATTAATATAATCAAAATAATTTTCTGTCAATCTTATTTTACGTTTTTACTGAATTATATTTATTTATTCATTAGTTAGTCATGTAACTATATCTACTAATCTAACCAATTATTTATTTTCCTCACATAAATTATACTTTCTCCGTCCCAATTTATATGAAAGTGTTTGACTCGACAAGGAGTTTATAAAATAAAGGAAGGCTTGTGACTGATACAATCAATGCTAAATGCATTCAATTTTTTGTATTTTATAAAACGAAATTTTTTATTTTTTTATTTCACATGCTCAATTGTCTAATTTTTTAAAAAGCGATGCTCATTAAATTATATATATATATATATATATATATATATATATATATATATATATATATATATATATATATATATATATATATATATATATATATATATATCCCCTATGCACGGGGTGGTCCTTTAGGCTAAAAAACTTAGGATCCCCCTCTTATGTTTTCCATTCACACTTAGTTTTTAAATATAGACCAACCAAGTTGTACCTCAGAAGACTTGTATTTATTCGTCTAATATATCGTCTGCTTTCTTGCGCGTTTTCATAAATAGGACCTTTTAACTTCGTGTCTTCCTTCATTTATATGATCACTTTGGACAATTTTGATTTATAATCTGCATAAGTATAAACTTCGTCCGAGACTCACAGTTGTGCACCTCGAAGAGTGTCTAACACCTTCTCTTTGATGTAATTTGAGCCCTTACCCAATCTTTGGTAATACAGACTAGTTAAAATAGATTTATTTGCAAATAGGTTCCCTAATGTACCTTAAAATCGATAGGTGGCGACTCTCCTCTTTTAATACCCATTTAAAAGAGTTGTCACACGTCGAAACCTGCTTTTGCGAGAAAACGGGGCGCGACACCATGGCGACTATGCTGGGAATTTACACTTAGGCTCTTCCCATAGCAAAGTTGTCTTATGTGGATTATTTTTCTTATTTGTTTAAATTGCTATGACATGCACATCCCTTCCCTTATTTCCCTTATTTGTTTAAATTGCTATAATATGAACATCCCTCCCTGTTTCCCTTTATTGCTATGACATTTTCTCCATTTTCTTCATCTTGTCTAAGACTGTTATATTATGACTCTCTCATCCCTATTTTCCTATTTTTACGTTCTTGCGCATTTTCATGAGTTAAATTGACTTCTTTTTTTGTCTTTATTTTCTTTTCTCTTTTTCCTCCTCCTGTTCATCTTTATCATATTATTTACTGTTTTATGCACTCTTATCATGCGAATACTTGACAACATATTACTATTTCTGCATAAAGCATGCTCCACATCATACTCCACTCATGCTTATTATATAGCGACGCTTGATGAGTGTCTCCGCTCTCCTAAAACACCCTTTTAATCTGTAAAATGCTTACTTGCAGTAGACTAGTGGATTAGCGGTGCAGTTGACAATCCCGTGCCTTTCCCTTTCAAGTTGTCCACTTGAGAGTACCAGTCTAGACTTTTCTAGAAAATCACACTCCGATTTGAACTGTACATGCATCATGCTAAGCCTAGTATGGATTTCTATGTCATTAACGTAACAACCCGCTTAGATGAACCTTGTCCAATGTGCAACGAGATTTCCATAATCCCAAAGGACTCCATCATACTATGTGCATTACTTGGAGAAACCATGTCAACATGTTGATCATTATTGCGTAAATAGTCGAATCTGGAGGGGAAAAGGGCTAACTTTATTTGTTTGTAGAAAATGTAGCATGAAATCCCCAGGTTCGGTATGGTACAGAATATCCCACCCCTGCTAATTGACTAGTGGAATGACCTTGCACTCTGTGACAGAAATCGTGTGAGGAGAGTATTGGGTAACCTGCTCTCTTTGCTGAACATTCAACCAAATAGGGAACTGATCGAGGCTGCTACCATGTTCTGGGATGAGAAGAGAGTTATTTTCGATTTGGAAATATAGAAATGACTCCTCTCCCGAAAGAAATAGGGGGGTTCGCCAAGTTACCATGGGATAGTCTAGGACTATTGGTTCCATAGAATCGCACTCCACACGGTTTTTTGAAAATATTGGGTTTTAAGAAGAATGATGAGCGAGTATGTCCGAAGAAGTCATACATCCCCTTTGAATTTCTCTATGAGAGTTATGGGCATAGCAAATCATATCGCCTTCATCATGATGAGCTAGCCATTACCTCTTTAGGATGGGTGCACCGCCAGGTTTATTTTTTCTTAGTCTGTTTTCTAGGTCTGTTGATCTTTCCAATGTAAGGGGAAAAATATTCATACTCAATTAACCATGGTCGCCAGGACCTTAACGGAGGGTATCGAAGGACAAAAGTACACTATCATACCAATGATTCTTCCTGAGATGTACCGTGCTCCAGATCGGTGCAAGCATGGATCCGAACACTTTAAAGGTTGTAATATCTTGCTATAAGTTTGGCTGCTGGAACACTTTAAGAGGGGTGAGTATCTCCAAGATCTTCTGCGTAGGACACTGAATGACTACATAGCTAGTTAGCATCCAAATAAGATCACGTTCATTCCAGACAGGTTCGCGAAGCCTGGAAATGCTATAGACTGGGGGCGTTTCTTCAGCAATATGACCGATGAACAAATGCACAGGATGTTTGAATGGTTTCTTAGTAGTGATTTCATTATCAGATCCAAAGGAACTACTCACTTGGTATTGATCGGGTTGCGAGGCATCTACCTGTATGCTCCTATAAGGGTAATTAGGCAAGCTGGAAGTAAACAAGTCATACATTGGGTTTCAACATGGTTCAGTAGAAGGAAAATTTGAAAGGGGAGGTCATCCCATTCAAGTTCGAAACGCAATATATGTGGAACCAAAAGATCATTATGGAAGGAGAAACTGTTGAACCAAACAAGTATCATGCCGTTAATATGTACTACTATCTCTCATGGTTGGAGGACGACATAGCTGGGGACGTCAAACCAGGAGTCAATCTAAAGGATAGGATCATAGATGCGGTGGCTGAAGCACAAGTGGACTAGAAGAGGCTACGCAAAAGGGTGTTCGAGTCCAAAGCTAAGCATCTGCAACAACATAAAGTGAACATGGAGGCGATAAGGGAATGGAATGAGATTGCCGATAAGTCAATAGAAAGGTTAGAATACTTGAAGCAAGGATTGATAGAGCTATAAGGGAAGATAAGAAAGAGGCTTTGGGATTTTGAAGGCATGGACGATGATGAAGAAGGGAAGCTGACCAAGGCTTATTTGCTACTGGACATGCGTGATCTGGGGAACATGATTGATGGGGGTCAAGAGAGCCAAGCATGGAGAAGGTCCTTCAGGGACCAAGTAGATTAGAAAATAATTTCCTTTACTTCTTTCTAGATTAGATTTTGATGTAATACGGCTTGATGACATTAATGACTATATTATTATTGTCGATTTAGTGGAATATTGATTTGGCTTATTTTCGCACCAATAGAATGCGTCAAACGTTGACATGAATTTTCTCCAAGTCTATGTGTCACTTAGGCCTACCTAGGGTACAATGAGGTCCCCAAAATTAGGACGCAAATTATTGCATAACGGTACATTTTTAAATATTGCGCACACTTTTTTACTTTGTCTTATTAACATGGTTACCTTTTTTTTTTATTTTCTTTTGATTATTCCCATTCCAAAAGGTTGGTTCATGCATACTGGCATCATCAGCACACCACACTAGATACAGAGGTCCTCCACCTCCTCCTCTACCTAGAAATCCGAAAAACAAGGGTAAAGGTAAAGGGAAGATGGATGATTTAAGTGGTATTCGAAAGAAAGCATATTGTTGTGGACGAGATATGAACCGGGAAAGGGTCTTGGCTGAAAGCTTCAGGAAATCACAGATTCCATACGACCGCAGTATCATGGCATGACCTTTGGGCTCAGGTATGAACATACCATGGAAGAATATCAGGATTGGACACTACCGCGGCATGCCGATTACTATCCACTGGAACAACCCATACCACAACTGCATCAAACATTCCGCCAGACTAGAATGATTTGGGGATCCAAGGAAGACAAAATTTTGGCCGATATGAGGAAACTATTTCTGAACGAGGAAGACATGGACTGCAGTGCAATTGTAAATGAGGAGGAGGAGAAAGACCTTACTGTTCAGACAGAGGGAGAAGGAGTTGTTCTCAAGAACTGGACTGCTGCACCATTCCGGGATCGCCGAATACATGGACCTAGCAGAATTAGCTCGACTTGTTTTTAAATTATTTTTGAGCATTTAAAACATTTTTAGTAATTTTTTTTGAAATAATTACTTGAACCATCGAGTCGTACTTGTTGGCAGTTTTAAGCTTTATTAATGCATTATTGCTTTCATATTTATTATTATCTTTCTACATTATTTTCAGCGTAACTATTACATATCCTGATGAACCCACTACTTTGACATGTAATGAGACAACACAACATAATGATTCAGAAGATTTGGAAGATGATATAATACCTGAGGAAATTATCAAAGAAATAGAGAATTTTGAGAACAAACCAAAGTCCAACTTGGAGTAAACTGAGGTAGTTAACTTAGGGGATACTAAAATAGTCAATGTAACTCCCATAAGCATTCATCTATCACCGTCAGAGAAGCAATAGTGTATCAGGTTTCTAAAGGAATATGGGGATATTTTTGCATGGTCCTACGACGACATGACTGGGTTAAGCACATCCATAGTAGCTCACAAACTACCCACCAACCCTATGTGTCCATCGGTAAAGCAGATGCTCAGAAAATTCAAGCCATATATGAGTCTGAAAATAAAAGAGGAGGTTACCAAGCAAATCAAAGCCTAGGTTCTTTGAGTGGTCGAATACCCGACCTGGTTAGCCAACATTGTGCCGGTTCCAAAGAAAGATGGGAAAGTCAGAGTGCGTGTTGACTATAGAGACCTGAATAGAGCAAGTCCTAAGGATGACTTCCCGTTTCCCAACATACATATACTGATCGATAACTACACTAAGCAGGAATTCCAATCCTTTATGGATTGTTTCGTAGGATATCACTAGATTTGGATGGATGAGGAGGACGCCGAAAAGATAGCCTTTCTCACACCATGGGCGATATACTATTACAAAATGATGCCATTTGGTTTGAAGAATATTGGGGCCACTTACATGAGGGGAATGATGACTCTTTTCCGCGACATGATACACGAGGAAATAGAGGTGTACGTGGATGATGTTATCATCAAGTCCAAAAAGAGTTCAGACCATAGAGCAGACCTGAAGAAGTTTTTCGACCGACTTCAAAAATACAATTTGAAGTTGAACCCCGCAACATGTGCCTTCAGATTCCCTATTGGGAAGTTGTTGGGTTTCATCATCAGCCACCGTGGTATTGAGCTATACTCGTCGAAAATCAAGGCTATTCAAGATGCTGCGACAAATTGGACCGAAGAATGCCAGAAAGCCTTCGACAAAATCAAGGAATATATATATAAACCACTCATGTTGGTCCTGCCAAAACCAAGAAGACCTCTGCTGCTGTATTTGTGCGTGTTGGAAAGAGCCTTTGGCTGCGTTCTGGGGCAGCATGATGAAACCGGGAGGAAAGAGCATGCAACTAACTGAATAAGAAGTTCACACCTTATGAGGCCAGGTATTATTTGCTGGAGTGCACCTGCTGTGCTTTTACATGGATAGCCCAGAAGTTGAGACATTATTTCTGTGCGTACACTACCTACCTCATATCAAGGATGGACCCGCTGAAGTACATCTTTCAGAAACCCATGCCTACAGGCAAGTTAGCAAAGTGGAAGATATTGCAAAGTGAGTTCAACATCATTATGTGACTCAGAAGGCAGTCAACGGGCAAGCATTGGCCAATCACTTGGAACAGAACCCTGTAAACGGAAACTACGAACCATTGAAGACGTATTTTCCTGACAAGAAAGTGTCATTTGTAGGAGAAGATATTGCCGAAACATATGATAGTTGGAGAATGTTTTTCGATGGAGAGACAAACTTCAAGGGAGTGAGAATCATAGCTGTTTGAGTATCAGAGATCGGTCAACATTATCCGGTATTTACAAAACTCAGGTTCACGTGCACCAACAATATGGCGGAATATGAGGCCGGCATTTTGGGAGTTAGGTTGGTCATCGACATGAATGTTCAGGAGTTGCTGGTAATCGGAGATTTTGATCTATTGGTACACCAGGTACTAGGAGAGTGGGATACCAAGAGCACTAAAATATTGCCATACTTCCATTGTGTACAAGAGTTGATCAAGAGGTTCACAAATATAGAATTCAAATATGTTCCAAGGATTCAAAATGAGTTCGTAGATGCATTAGCCATCTTGTCTTCCATGATACAACATCCAGACATGAATTTCATCGATCCTATCCCAATAGAAATTCGTAAGCATCCATCTTATTGTGTTCATGTTGAAGAAACGTTTGATGGAAATCCATGGTTCCACGATATCAAGGAATGCTTGGAGAAAGGAGAATACCCAGAGAATGCTACACACACTTAGAAGCACACGCTTCGAAGATTGGCCAACCATTTCTTTTAGAGTGGAGGAATTCTGTATAGAAGGACTCCTAATTTGGGATCGTTACACTATGTCGACGCCAATGAGGCATGTAGATTGCTCGAAGAAATAGCTGCCGGAACTTGCAGGACGCACTTGAACGGTTTTGTTTTGGCCAAAAAGATATTAAGAGTAGGGTATTTTTGGATGACCATGGAGACAAATTGCATTAAATATGTTTAAAAGTGTCACCAATGCTAGATACATGCTGATATGATATGAGTGCCGCCCAACGAACTCAATGCAACGAGTTCACCATGGCCTTTCTCTGCATTGGGCATGGATGTCATTGGACCAATTGAACCCGCTGCTTCAAATGGACACAGGTTCATCTTAGTGGCTATAAGTTACTTCACAAAATATGGTTGAAGTCGCTTCTTATTAATCTTTGACTAAGAAGGTCGTAGAAGACTTTGTCCAGGATCGTACTTTTTGTCGATTTGAAGTACCCGAGTCAATCATTATTGACAATGCCGCCAATATCAACAATGATCTGATGAAAGCTATGTGTGAAAAATTCAAGATCAAGCATCAGAACTCTACAACATACAAACAACAGATGAGTGGAGCCGTAAAGGCCGCCAACAAGAACATCAAGAAGATATGGAGGAAAATGGTGGATAACGACAAGCAATGGAATGAGAAGCTACTATTTTCTTTGCTCGAGTACCTCACCACAGTTCGTACTTCAACTGGGGCAACCCCTATCTACTTGTCTATGGTACCGAAGCCATTATTCTCACCGAAGTAGAGATTCCTTCCTTAAGAATCATACAAGAGGCCGAGCTGAGCGACGCAGAATAGATACAGAGTCGGTATGAACAGATGGCTCTTATCGATGGTAAGAGGATGAATGCAGTGTTTCACGGTCAACTATACCAAAATATAAAGGAAAGGGCTTTCAACAAAAAAGTTAGACGAGGAAATTCACACCAGGGCAATTGGTGCTGAAACAGATCTTCCCTCATCAGGATAAAGCAAAAGGGAAATTCTCGCCAACTGGAAAGGCCCTTACATGGTTCATTGAGTGTTGATAGGAGGAGCGTTTATACTTGCATACATGGATGGAGAAATATTGCCAAGACCTATCAATTCAGACACAGTCAAGAGATATTATGTTTAAGACTATGTTTGCACTTTCTATTTGATGTAACTTGAACTACGCTTGAATTGATTCCCGTTTAAGAGGGGATATGTAGGCAGCGCTGTGGGTTTAGACACATCAAAATAAAATCCTCCTTCCCATATATGGTCAGAAACTAGGGCAAGATTTTGAGTTTTCACGTCTCATTATGTCAAGGATCAGAAGAGTACTGCAAGAAGTATGCATTTAATTTGGGGAAGAATTTTGAGGAGGGTCCTCAAAATACAAAATTGAAGGGGTTGCAATGTCTCAAAATGTGTCATGGTATCCGATCTGAACATTATTTGTTTTATGCATCATCACATATTTTGAACAAACGACATTTTTATATAAACGATTTATCACAAATGCATGTTTTCAAAAATTTCATTTTCTGAACAGCCAGATTTTACCCAGGGTGACTCGAAAAAGGCAACAAGACAAGGAGCAAAGGTGAGATGAAGAATCAAAGGCACGAACCAACCTTTCCCCCACAACTCATAATTTTTCTTTGGATCCAGGCACAATTGACATAACAAGCACGCCCCCAAATATATACATACAATAAAATCATTGAAGTCGGTAAGCATAAACGCGTCAAGCTAAGAGTCATTTTCATATAACATTTAATCATTGCTCTTCCCACATAGGCATAAACACTGCCCCTACCATTGCATAAGGCTAAGAACTTCTTTCCCTCCCAGATTTGAAATGCCAAAAGATATAACCTTCGATAACGGGCCAAAGTTTATAGGCACAAAGATTACGAAGTTCCTTGAAGATTTGAAAATAAGGATCACATATTTGCCCTATCATTGAGTGCAAATGGTCAAGTGGAATCAACGAACAAAGTGATTATACAAAATCTCAAAAAGATATTGGAAACAGCCAAAGGTACATGGCCGGAGGAACTACCTGGAGTGCTATAGGCATACCGAACAACGACCAAGTCAAGCACATGAGAGACTCATTTCTCCCTTGTGTACGGAGCAGAAGCCTTGATCCAAGTGGAAGTAGGGAAACCTAATTTGAGATTTTTCCAGACAAATGAAGAGGCAAACAATGAAGCAATGTTAGTCAAATTGGAGCTAAGCGCAAGGACTTGGCGCATATAAGGACGACAACTCAAAAATAGAGAATAGAAAGATATTATAATCGAAGAGCCAACCTCCGTTATTTCAAAGTGGGAGACTTTGTTCTAAGGAAAGTAACTCAAAACACCCGGGAATTCAATGCAGGGAAGCTAGGTCCAACATGGGATGGCCCTTACCGCGTTTCGACTGTCACCGAGAAAGGTTAATACGAGTTGGAGAATCAAGATGGAGAAAAATTTCGAAGCAACTAGAATGTGGCACACCTCAAGAGATATTATTGGTGATAAACATCTCCTGTACTAAAAGTATGTGCAACACTCTTTTTCCTTTCGCCCAATTTTTGTCCCAATTAGGTTTTTCTAGCAAGGTTTTTAACGAGGCAGCAATAGAACGCATACTACAAAGAAGGTTTCAACAACGACAATAAGACATTTTAATAGCAAGGCACACAAGCGAAGAACCACTCCATAGTGGTTACATAATCTTTGGCTCAATAGCAAAGTACCCACCGGGAAGTTAACTTTGCTATCAAGCAAAGGTTACTCGACCATTCACAAGTGCAAACCACTAAGGAAGTCTTTGGATTGATAGCTAGAACTCCTAAGGGGAAGTGAAGTTTTACCAAAATAATGATTATCTAGCAATTCATTAGTGGGGTCCTCGAAGGTGAAAAACTCCCAGTGTTCAAATTCGCATTCTTCGCATTCGAACACTAGGGGGGAGATATGAGGATACGGAAACAATGACTTCCACGTCGACTGGAAACAAAGTTGTATCATCGGAATCAGGGACTGTGTTTGTCAGCTAGTCTCGTCCATTTTCACTCCTCTTCGAGGTTATGAAAATGGTCAATGCAATAGTAATACCCAACAAGACTCGGGGTCGAATTCTGCAGGGAGCTATACGTATGGGCGTTAGTAGTATATATCTTAGCGTGTGAGTTTGTATATCTAAATTTACACTTCCACAATATTTTTGTTGTTTTTGAAATGATATAAAAGGCCTAGGCCTATGATCTTCACATAGGTGTTTGCCTAATGGGTTGTAAACTTTAAAGCTTGTTTTATTGATCGTGGTGTATTATAGCTATCAACACTCAAGTACCCACTCAATACCTCGGTTAGAGAGTGATATTTCCCAATTTAGCTTTCTCAAGTCCAAATGGGTATTGAACAAAACGGTTGATAAAAAGCTCAAGTCGGGTTTTAATATCTCTAGGTTCAACCCTTTAATTGGGCTTATCAATCTCTCGATTGACCCAATTTATTGTTAGCAAGTTTTCCTAGACTAAGTTTCTCTTTCTCAATTAGAGACCAAGTCAAATGGGCATGAACAAATGTTTGCAACCATTAATTCTTCAAATAAAATCAAGAACAAGTCTAAATAATAAACACCCAACCATAAACAAGCAATAAATCAAACACTCATTAAGTTTACACTCTAGGGTTGGGTGACAATCCTAGTTGAAATGTTGCTACTCAAGCTTAAATAGGAAGAAATAAGGGAAGAAATGATAATTAAACCCATATTGATAATTAAAATGACAAAATCTATGTTCAAATGGTTCAAAATAGAAAAACCTACTAAAAAGAGTAAAAAAACCCGTTTACTGTAGCAGTTGATGTCAAAAAGTTTACCTAAAAAAGTGAAACTCTTCTATTTATACAGGGCTAGAACTTTTGGACAAAAATGTCGTTAGAAGTTCTGCGACCGCGCAATTCCATGAGCAGTCCGCACTTCTCTTCAGCTTGAAAGGATTGGAAATCTGCGACCACTTAGTTCTGAACAGCAGTGACACTGCACTTTTTTGGCGGTTCGTACAATAATGTTTGTGGCTGCACCTTGCTCTTCTGCGGTTCGCACAAATGTGACTGCAGCCGTGCAGATTTTCTTTTACGACCGCACAATAATTATGCAGTCCGCACTTTTAGTGGACTTGAGATGCAGGTTCTCTGAACTTTTGCTCTAACCCAGCTTCTGCGGCCGCACGATTCATGTGCAGACCGCACTTTGCACCATTCTCTGATGGACATTTCTTAACAACCCGCGGCCACAGATGGTATTCTGCGGTCTGTACTTCTGAGCTTTTGTGCCTGTTTTTGTCCTTGAGTTCAGATTACTGCTTCTTGAGTTGGATTTCATCTTGGGAGCTCATGTTCCAATATTCCTGCAATTAAGCACATTTCATCAGTTTTCGGGAACACAATTAAGTGCTTTTGGACTAAAGCAAACGCTAAAAGGCGCTAATAAGTAGTCAATATCCCTATTTATCACCATCCCCATAGAAAAAAGTTGTACAAGTTAGACACAAGAAATGGCAACTTCTTTTTAGCATAACAAATGCTTATGTACTTTAATGGGAAGGAGTAAAGTAATGTCCTTTTATTTCTTTCTTGTTTCTTTTCTGAACGATGAATTGATTTTGTAATTTGAAAGTTAAATGAGTCCTTCAGATGCTAATACCGTAATGAACTAGAGACATCCTCTTCAATAGCACCGTAAACATAAGAGGGATCTCTCTTATAAAAACCCTCACGATAACAGGTTGATTTCGGAAGAATTTGTGCCCAAAATCCAAATGCTTTCAAGGGAGGATACACCCAAAGCCTTGCATAATCAGATGCAAACAGTAAAACTTGCGGAAAACACTTAAACAAGAAAAAACGCAAAGATTAAAACTTGCATAAATGTTCAAATAAAAGAACGTAGAAAGACTCATGCAATACTTGAGCAAAAGATATTTTTATTCACAATAAATGTGCCAAAACGACACAGGTACAAAGTTGGGAAAAGGAATGAAAAGATAAGTTATTGCTTTTCTGGAACCTGGAGGAAGAGAAGCATCCGAAACCCCAGGGGAAGTGGGTAGATCCGACGCCCGCTCGATGCCTTGACCCTCAACATTTTGGCCTTCAACATCTTCGCCCTCTGGTGCATTGCATAAGCCTAATGGCATCAGCTTGAATGCGAAAGTTCCATATGGACAAGTGGTAGTTGTTTTCTCTTGATCTTCCGGGGCAATAAGGATTTGGTTGTAGCTCGAATATCCATATATAAAGCAACAGAAAGCGCAAGTGGCCAACCTATCAAGCATTTGGTCAAGGAAGGAGAGTGGAAAATGGTCTTTCCTTGTGACTTTATTTAGCTTCCAATAGTCCCGACACACTCTCCACCCAGTCACCGTTCTTGTTTGAATCAACTCGTTCTTAATATTGGTAAATACAATTAAGCCCCCCATCTTTGGAACACATTGCACCGGAGAAGTCCACGAACTGTCAGAAATAGGGTAGACCACCCCGGCATCCAACCATTTGATAATCTCTTTTTTTACCACGTCTTGCATGGCTTCATTGAGTCTCATGTGATGTTCAATGGAGGGTTTGGAATCTTCCTCCAAGTTAATATTGTGCATGCAAAATACGGGGCTTATTCCCTGAATATCCGCCAAAGTCCACCAATAGCTTTCTTCCTCTTGTGGAGCACTGCCAATGTAGAGTCAACCTGCACATTAGTCAAACAAGAGGAAAGAATAACCGGTAAAGTAGAACAAGGGCCAAGGAATTCATACCTGAGATGTAGAGGCAATGGTTTTAACTCCAAGATAGGAGGCTCTTCAATTGAAGGCTTTGTGGGAGGAGTTTTCCTATTCTCAAAATCCAAGGAAAGTTTATGGGGAACATAATTGTACAACCCCATTCCTTGCAAAGAATTAACACATTCCATGAATCCATCCATCTCGTCATCATCAAAATTGAGCAAGACGGCCTCAAACATATCACCTACATTAATCGTGACACTTGTGCCATCAATAATCACATCGGTCACCAATTCCATGAAAGAACAAACTTCATTGCTATTCGATTGCCTCATAGATTTGCACACATGGAACACCACCTTTTCATCACCCACCCGAAAAGTGAGTTCTCCGGCTTTCACATTAACAAGATCCTTCCCCGTAACAAGGAAAGGTCTACCAAGAATAATCGGCACCTCGTAGTCCACTTCTCAATCAAGAATAACAACATCCACCGGGAGAATGAACTTGTCAACTCGAACCAATACATCTTCAATCACCCCCAACGGTCTCTTCATTAAACGATCGGCCATTTGTAATCTCATAGATATGGGTCTTGGTTACCCAATTTCCAATGTCTTGAAAACTGAATAGGGCATCAAATTGATACTTGCCCCAAGATCACAAAGAGCTTTGGAAAACTCGACACTACCAATGGTACAAGGGATTATGAAAGCACCGGGATCTTCCAACTTAGGAGCCATCGAATGCACAATTGTACTCACTTGGTTAGTGACTATGATAGTTCCAAAATTCATTGATCGTTTTTTTGTCACCAAATCCTTCATAAACTTTGCATACCTGGGAATTAGTTCCAAGGCTTCAACTTATGGTACATTTATATAGAGAATCTTCATCATGTAAACTTCTTGAATTGATTCTTGCCATTTTTCTTGGCAAGCCTTTGAGGATATGGAGGAGGTGGCTTAGGATATTGTGCTTTAGATTTTTACACTACCAGTTCCGGTATGTCAATCACATAATCCCTAGAAGGGTTCACATCCTCTTGAGTCTCTTCCACCGTGTCATCAATATCAATCCGCACTTCTTCATTTTCTTGCACAACATTGTTTGGCTCGTCGTCTTCTACCACTTGCTCATCATCCACAAGATGCCTTTGACTTGAGGTTGGTGAATTCCCACCTCTTCTAGTTCTTGTAGTAACGGCCATGGCATTCCCCGTATTGTTCCCACCCTTTGGGATGACCACCGTATCACTTGGTAGTTCTCCCTTAGAACGAGAATTTAAAGCTTAAGAGATTTGACCTATTTACAATTCTAAGTTTCGGATTGATGTGTTGTGTGAAGCAAGTTGGGCATCGGAATCGGCATTCTTCTCCATCATTTGCTTTAACATGTTCCCAATACGACCCATTCATTGTTGGAGGAACTAGGACCATGAGAAGGTTAAGGAGGTGGGTTGCTCGATTTTTGATACATCGGGGGCCTTTGAAAAACTGACCTCCGATTTCATTGATTGTTGTTCCACCCACCTTGATTGTTGTTCCCCTAATTTCCTTGGTTATTATTGTTATTCCAATTCCCTTGATTGTTGCTTCCACTCCAATTGCCTTGATTGTTGTTATTCCATTTGCCTTGATTGTTTCCACTATTCCAATTACCTTGATTTTGAGAATTCCAATTGCCTTGATTGTTTGAAGGTCTCCATTGTTGTTGACTGGGGCCTTGGAAGTTGTTTCTTTGCCCTTGAAAACTGTTCACATATTGGACCTCTTCTTCTTGGTCATTGTAAGAATCATCTTGATCAAATCCACTATCATCTTGCACAAAATTGTCCCCTCTTTGTTGCACTTGTGGACTTCTTGTTCTTCGCTTGTTCACCATCATATTGACTCCTCCATAGCATTTAATTGCCTTGGGTTTTTCACTTGTTGAAGTTGAGCCTTTGCTAATTGGTTCATGGTGGTTTTCAACTCGGCTATGGCTCATCCATGGTCATGCAACTCCTTGTGAAGAATCACATTTGGATCACCTAGTGGATCATTGGCTCTAGATTGCCACGCCGATGAAGTATCTGCCATCTCATCCAAAATATCACACGCCTCCGCATAAGGCGTAGTCATGAAGTTCCCATCGGAAAGTTGTTTCACTACACATTGGTTAGTGGTATTGAATCCCCCATAGAAAGTTTGTTGAATCATGTTCTCCTCCATATCATTGTTAGGTCACTCTTTAACCATTGTTACATATCTTTCCCATATGTCGTGTAGTGGTTCATTGGGCTCTTGCTTTAATGCTAGAATTTCATCCCGAAGAATAGCCATGTGCCCGGGAGAGAAGTACTTTGAAATAAATTTCTCCACTAGTTCATCCCACGTATGAATGAAATGATTTGGAAAATGTTCCAACCAATCTAAAGCTTTCTCCCTTAGATAGAAATGAAAAAGCCTTAGCCTCAAAGCATCCTTGGAGACGTTTGTTTGTTTGCTCTCCCAACACGTATCAACGAACCCCTTCAAGTATTTATATGAATTTTGACTCGGTGCACTGATGAAGAACCCTCATTGCTCGAGAAAAGTGAGCATCATAATGTTTATTTGGAAGTTTCCCGCCCTAATACGGGGTGGGACTATAGTACTTTCATACCCTTCATTCAACAACATCCGGTGTGGAGCCGCTCGTGGTGGAAGTGGGGGGTGGAACGGATACATTGTTTTGAGGCAGTCGGCCTCGTCTATTGGCTTGAGGTTTAAGAGGGAACTCATCCATCTGATAATCCTCAACGTCCACATTGCCCACGACTATGTTTCCGAGCTCGTTATTTTCCCTGATTGCACCTACAATACTCACATGTTAGTAAAAAGGAAGGAAAATAAGATATTCCAAACACACACCTAAATATATAGCTAACACCATTTTTTATCTCCCCTGCAACGGTGCCAAAACTTGGTCTCGTCCAATTTCACTCCTCTATTCGAGGTTATGAAAATGTTCGATGCAATAGTAATACCCAACAAAAGTCGAGGTCGAATTCCGTAAGGAGCTTATGTGTGGGAGTTAATAGTATATATCTTAGCATGTGAGTTTGTATATCTTAATTTGCAATGCCACAATATTTGGTCATTTTAAAGTTAAACTACGGTTTCAATTTAAAGAATGAAACTAGAATATTATATTTGTTATTTTTCAAATGATATAAAAGGCCTAGGGCTATGACCTTCACCCAGGTGTTTTCTTAATGGGTTGTAAACTTTAAAGCTTGTTTTATTGGTCGGGGTGTATTATAAATATCAACACTCAAGTACCCACTCAATACCTCTCAATTAGAGAGTGATTTTGCCCAAGTCCAAATGGGTATTGAACAAAACGGTTGATAAAAAGCTCAAGTCGGGTTTTACTATCTATAGGCTCAACCTTTTAATTGAGCTAATCAATATCTCGATTGACTCTATTTCTTGTTAGCCAAGTTTTCCTAGACTAAGTCTCTCCTTCTCAAGTAGAGACCAAGCCAAATAGGCATGAGCTAATATTTGCGATCATTAATTCTTCAAATAAAAGCACGAACAAGGCTAAATAATAAAAACCCTACCATAAACAAGCAATAAATCAAACACCCATTAATTTTACACTCTAGGGTTGGGTCAAAACCATAGTGAAAATTTAGTTACTCATGCTTAAATTGGAAGAAATAGGGGTAGAAATGATAATCAAACCCATATTGAAAATTAAAATGACAAAATCTATGTTCAAAATAGCAAAAACTATTGAAAAGAGTAAAAGAAATCGTCTGCTGTAGCAGTTGATTAAAAAAAATTACCTAAAAAGGTGAAACTCTTATATTTATACAAGGCTAGATTTTCGGACAAAAATGCCCTTTCGGAGGTACTGTGGCCGCATAATTTCGTGTGTGGTCTGCACTTTTCTTTATCTTGAAAGGATTGGAAATCTGCGGCCGCATAATTCTGAACTGCGGCTGCACTTCACTCTTTTGCGTTCCGCACAATAATGTCTACGGTTGCACCTTGCTCTTCTGCGGTCCACACAAATGTGACTGCAGCCGGGTAGCTTTTCTTCTGTGACCGCACAATAATTGTGCGGTCCGCACTTTTGGTGGACTTGAAATGCAGGTTCTCTGAACCTTTGTTCTGACCCAACTTCTGCGTTCCGCACAATTCATGTGCGGACCGCACTTCGCACCATTATCTGATGGAAATTTCTTCACAACCTGCGGCCACATATGGTATTTTGTGGTCTGCACTTCTGAGCTTTTGTGCCTGTTTTTGTCCTTGAGTTCAAATTACTCCTTCTTGAGTTGGATTTCATCTTGGGAGCTCATCTTCCATATTCCTGCAATTAAGTACATTTCATCAGTTTTTGGGAATACAATTGAGCGCTTTTGGACTCAAAGAAAAGCTAAAAGTCGCTAATATGTAGTCAAAATCCCCACTTATCAACTCCCCCAAACTTAAGCTTTTGATTGTCCTCAAGTTAAGAGCTATTCCATCTAATCAAAGGTGAATCAATCACACATCAATTGGGACCAACAATTACCCACACCACTTATTAATTATCAACAAGGCAACAAGTTTAACTTTTAAGCACATATAGTTCTAGTGTGACACTTGAGCATCAAGAGTTGACTTAATTCATCAAGGAAGCTCTCTCTTTCATGTAGTTCATTGTGGATCCCAAAATCCTCCTCATCTACTCTCCATTTTCCTATCTCACATAACAATTTATCACTCAACCCGAAGATTCGTGAAAGGTTCACTCATCTCTCTCAAAAGAATGTTGAAAGTACGGCTTTAAGTACTATAGGATTTCCCCTCATGTAAATCACCACTAATTTAAGCTCACTCGGCTTGAAATCACGTAGGAATTTTTTGAATGTAATGAAGGCTTTTGGACTAAGGTTGGATATGCTACGATAGAACGGGTTCATCTTTCCTTAAGCACTCCATTTTCGTTTTTTAAGCTCATGATTTGCCACTTCTTTGAGGCATTTTCTTTTACTTAGGGGAAATAGAGAGACTTAACATCACTCTTTTTTGGTCATGATATCCATTTAATCCTTCTTTGATTTCTCCATGGTTTGCAATCATTACCTTTTTTTTGAATCCCTTCAACTCTTCAACTTATTCACTTTCTTTTTACATTTTTCTTTTGCTTTCCTTTCTTTATCTTCATTTATTTTCTATTTTGTGCCTTGATAACTTTTTCAAGCTCCTCGTCTCTCCCCTAAACTTACGTTTTTAGACAATTATTTCACAAGAGTGTAAAGGAAAGCTCAGGTGCCAAGAGAGGATCACGACAAAACGGGTAAAGGATTGTAACATGCATATCAAATGAGAAAGGTTTTAGGCTCGAGTGGGTTGACTAGGGATAAAAACATTGGTGGGCAATGAAAAATTTCAAGCGGATCAAGGAGAGCCTACAATCACTTCTCAAGCCAAGTAAAACTTAAAATTTCGCCTAGAAAAATATTCAGGGCCATGTTCTAGACCATTCGCACGGGTACTTGGACTTGCAACAACAACATCTCACCTCTCACGCAGCTGGATTGTTAAAGAGGATAAATTCGAGGGCCCACAGTGACCACATTCAAGATTGAAAATCACTATGGTTCGAATAAACCACTCTTTGATTGCCTAAGTCAACACAAGAGTCAAAAGGTCACTAACTAGATATATTTCTTTCCAAAACCCTTGTTTTTAACCATAAGCACGTATTTAAGTGTGTTGGTACCAAGTGAGGCATGTTTGACTCTTCGAGCATGACTCAATTAAGCTTTTTATTCATTATTATACTATTATTACCTAAATAGCAAAAACGGACTCAATCGCTTAAGAAGGTTGTCATACCATCCATCATTGTGAAGAGTCACCCGGTTCACACAAAAACCACCTTTGGAAAGAACCGTGGCATTAAGAAAACCAAAGGCTCATTAACCAGGCTATTGTAAGCTAAACGAATATACATAGTGAGAAATACGAGATGATGTATACATAATGAGAAAGAAGAAACTAGTAATAATTTAATTACTGGACAAATGTGTCATAGTTATCAAAATACAGAATCAGAATCATCAAAATGTCAAAGAAACTACACCCCCACCCCTCCCCCCCACCCCGAATAAAAATAAGTATTGTCCTTAATGTTTAACAAAAGAAGAGTATAAGAGGGGTGAGAGTGAAGAAAACTCCCTATGGCTCTCTGGCCATATCTGTGTCCCCAACAATGGCACTGACCTCAGTCTTCAATTTGATCTCATCATCTTCAAGTCCGGGAGTAGATGGGTTGGTGAACATCTAACGGACTACCTCGGCAATATCAACAGAAAGGTTTGGCTCCTCAGACTGGCCAGCTGCTGCGGTAGGTGTTGTGGCATCTGGGGCTAGGTAGTGCGGATCTATCAACATGTCAAATGGAATATCTCCAGCTGCTGCAAGCTTGGTGACCTATTTTCGGAGCTTGTCGATTAAATTCTTCGATGCTTATGACTTCCGCATCTTCTTCATTTCCTAGGACAATTCTTCAATCACTGATCCATGTTGTACTAGAGTGGCCATGATAGTGTTCTGGTAGTCTAAGATCTTCTTCAAAGTTTCTTCAACTGTGGGAGGAATCTGGGGTGTCTTCATAGATGAATGTGCTGCAACATGACATGATATGTCATACAACTTTGCAGTAGTTTTCTGCATTCAATTGTTGAGGCTCGCTAAAGTCTGGGAGTCTCGCATCGTAGATAATGGAGCATAAGACATAGGCACCGACTTCAAAGCCGAGAAGGGAGGCACTGAGGATGAAGGTGGAGGCATGGCAGCTACACTGGCAAAAGGCTATGCTGAAGTGGAAGGCATATCTGCTGTGTCTGTAGCTACCACCAAAGTCTCATCACACCGCCCTACAGTAGTAGTCGGTTGACCCTTTCTCTTCGGGTTCTTCGGATTCATCAAAGAATACCAAGAGAAGGGCTTCTTTGCGACCATTGACATGTTGGCCGACAACATAGTAGCCACATTTCTCGGGGTACTCGACCATAATAGATGCGACTAGAACTTCCCATGGAATAGGTAAGTTTGTCTCATTCTGGCATGGGTCTAGTCTGCTGCATACGAAGTTTTTCCACCCCTTCGCCTCAAAATTTAGGGTGTTCCGCAGAATAGGAAACCTTGCATTGATCCATGGAGATGGTGGCCCCGGGCCGCAAGAAACCCAGCTAGCCATGGGCGAGCTGCATCACCCATCGCCAGCTTCTCCAAGTACTATACTAGCTCCACGTCCTCAAAACCCAAGTAGGAGTTCAGTGTGTGCTGGTCGAACCGCACCTTCAGATTTATCACTTTTGTAACTTTGGTCCCTTTCTTAATACGTGCCACATTGGCATAGAACTCCGGACCAAGTATTCCTTGGCATCCACAACTGACTGGGTGAACCACATCCAACCCTTCCTCTCTCGGAACTTTCTCAACACTTCTGGATAGTACTTGTAAAGGTCTTGAAGTAGGAACTTACTCTTAAGAGTGAGCTATCTCACCGGCCACTACACACGGAAACTGGTGAAGGCAGCTAGAGTCACAAAACGGTCCTCTCAAACCTCTATCTTCTTTGACCTATCAAGGCCGGCAACTGTAGTACCACCCTCTCGGTCATCATCCAGAACATCATCACCAACAACTGCTGGTGTATCAGGGACAAGTATAGCAAAGTTCTGAACCCTGACTTGCACTCTCCGAACCCTCGAAAGTGCTATGTGAGGAGGAAGGTTCATCTCGGAGTTGATACCTTTCCTGGGACTGTTGAGGCTGTGATTGAATAGAAGGTTGCTCTTGCACTGAGTCGCCCTCCGATGCTTCCCGAGATGGGGTATTTGAACTTGATTCAAGGGGCTCAGGCTGTCTTCCTTGGCCTTTCGTAGATTTCTTGGTGATTATCTTTTGGAGGGCGAGGGGTAAAGTGCTTTTGCCTCTACCTCTGGAAGGTTCACCCCTCCCCTTTGAAGTGTCCCTGTGGCCACGAGATCTAACCATTGTCTGTAAAAAGTAATAGCAGAATTCAGTTGTAATTCAATTGCACACAGACATTATATCACAATGTAGAATAAGAGTGCGGGGTGTGGAAGTGCGGTCCACACAATTGAAAGTGCGGTCCGCACAATTGCAAGTGCGGTCCGCACAATTGCAAGTGCGGCCGTAGACTAGGTTGTGCGGACCGCACTATTTAGAAGTGCGCCTGCATAGATGGAACTATGATCCGTAGAATTTTGAGTGCGGCCGCAGAATTGAAATGCGATCTGCACATTTCTCTTTGAGGCTGCACATTAGAATCCCCAAAAGTACCAACTCTCTGATGATAGAGATTGGTCTAATCTGCGGCGCACACACTTTTCTGCAGCCGCAGTGGAATTTCTGTGGCCTGCACAATTTCAAGTGTGGCCGCAGAATTATGTTTCTCATACAGTACCCTAATCTTGAGTTCTACGGGCCGCACAAGATTCTTCTCATACAGTACCCTAATCTTGACTTTTTTGGACTACACAATTTCTTGTGCGGCCACATGTTTGAAACTACAGTTGATCAGACTTCTAGGGCTTACAGTTGATTAGTAGTTGACCCATTACAGATTTACACCCCCACCCCCCATGGTGTTGAAATTGGAATCTATTTGACAAATGGCCTAAACTACCTAAAAAAATTGTAAATTAAACTAACAAAAAATTTAAAATTCTATGTGTATTGAAGCATACCAGATATGAAGGAGTGCAACTAAATGATCACATATGTGGATGGAGTGTGGCAGATGATTGAAAAGATGATTTCCAAGTTTTAGAATTTAGAGTGCTCAGAGAGGGAAAAACTTTGTACAATAGCCTTAGGCTACTATTTGTACATGTAGGCAGACTTGGGAAAACAAGGGAGGAGTGCGGCCGCAAAATTGTTTCTGCGGTCCGCACTCTGTTACCTGGAGGCTCAAAAGCCTTTGTTGATCTACAGTCTGCACAATTTGTGGTGCGACTATAGATTTTGGCTGTGGACCGCAGAATTTGATGTGCAGCCGCAGATTGGCCATTTCTCTGACCGGCCAAACTTCAGAGAGTTTGCAATTTCCCATCTCAATTTGTGCGGTCCGCACAAGAAGTGTGGGCCGTAGTTTCCTTCTAATGTAGCATTCAAAATTATGCAGTTCACACTTTTTCCACACTTAGCCAATTTTAAGCACAGTTTCTGTAGAGCACACTCATTCCAGCAACACACTTCAAATCCAGTTAGCACAAAATAACACCTATCTAAAAAAGAACAAAAGAAAAAAAAAATGGGTTTCCTCCCAAGAAGCGTCTGAGTTAACGTCCCGGCACGACGCATATTACCATGACTTCAAATGAATAACTGCCACCAAGTGGCCATCATCAGCTTCCCAAATAATGCTTCACCCAGTGACCATTGATTCGGAATACCTCATCATTTTTATTCTTCAAATCCAATTCACCAAAAGGTGTCACGCCCACAATTTCAAAGGAACCACTCCATTTGGATTTCAGCTTTCCGGGAAACATCTTCAATCGTGAATTGAAAAACAAAACAAGATCGCCCAACTTGAACTCCTTCTTTTAGATGTATTTTTCATGAAGGTATTTCATTCTCTCTTTATACGAGTACGAACTTGCATATGCATGGAACCGGAACTCATCTAATTCATTTAAATGTGCAACCCGCAAGTTAGCGACTGCATCCCAATCAAGATTAAACTTCTTTAAATCCCATATGGCTTTGTGCTCAAGTTCCACTGGAAGATGAAAAGCTTTCCCAAACACCAACCGGTTACATCCCGATAGGAGTTTTGAAAGCAGTCCGATAAGTTTATAATGCATCATCAAGCTTCTTTGACCAATCCGTCCGGATATCATTCACTGTTTTGGACACGATACTCTTTATGTCCCGGTTGGAGACTTCCACTTGACCGCTAGCTTGTGGATGATAGGGAGTCGTAACTTTATGGGTGACACCATACTTGCTAAGTAAAGTGTCAAAAGCCTTGTTGCCAAAATGCGACCCCCAATCGCTTATTATAGCCCGCAGAGTACCAAATATTGTGAAAATATTCTTCTTCAAGAACGCCACAACACTCCTCGCGTCATTGTTGGTTAGATAAACGAACTCAACCCATTTATACACATAATCAACCGCGACCAAGATGTAGGTGTTTCCACAAGAACTCACAAAATGACCCAAGAAGTCAATACCCCACACATCAAAGATATCAATATCCAAAGTGGTAGTGAGAGGTATTTAATTCTTCTTCGATATACCACCGAACCGTTGGCATTCATCGCATCTTTTCACCATATCACTTGCATCTTTGAAGAGGGTGGGTCAGTAGAAATCGTAACTTAGCACTTTAACCGCCGTTCTTGCTCTGCCATGGTGACCACCATAAGGCGAAGAATGACAAGATTCAAGAATGACATTTTTCTCTTCATCTAGTACACATATTCTAATTAACCCATCCGTGCAAATCCGGAAGAGTTAAGGCTCGTCCCAATATTAATCTTGACAATCTCATTTGAGCTTCTTCCTATGATTTGAAGAGAACTCATCCAGGATGATTCCAAACACAAGGAAGTTTGCTACATCGGCGAACCATAGAACCTCCTTCATTGAAATAGCCAAGAGTTGATCATCTGGGAAGGATTCATTGATTTCAAGGCCATCATGCAGCCTCCCTTCCTCCTCCAAATGAAGCAAGTGGTCCGCCACTTGATGGTCACTCCATTTCCGATCTTGAATGTCAATATCAAAATTTTGCAACAATAGCACCCATCTCATAAACCTAGATTTTGAATCTTTCTTGCTCATAGGATACCGAAGTGCCGCATGATCCGTATGAACAACAAACCTTGCACCCATCAAGTACAGGCAAAACTTCTCATTAGCAAACACAATGGCAAGGAGCTCTTTTTCGGTAACTGTGTAATTAACTTGGGCATCATTCATGGTCTTTCTTGCATAGTAGACCAGATGTCTTGTTGATACGGTGTTCCAAAACTTCTCCAACCGCTACATCACTAGCATCACATATGAGCTCAAAAGGAATACTCCAATTAGGAGCGGTGATAATCGGATGAGTTGTCAACTTGAACTTTATCAATTCAAAGGCTCTCATGCAATCATCATTGAAGTGAAATTTAGAATATTTCTCCAAAATCTTGCACAAGGTGTTCATCACTTTGAAAAAATCCTTTATGAAGCACCAACAGAACCCTGCGTGACCCAAGAAACTTCTCACGCCTTTCACTTATGTTGGAGGTGAAAGTTTAGAAATCACCTCTATGTTCGCCTTGTCGACCTCAATGACCTTCTTTGAAATTTTGTGACCAAGGACAATGTCCTCCTCAACCATGAAATGACATTTCTCGCAATTCAAAACCAAGTTCGTTTCTTTACACCTTGCCAATACTTTATCCAAATTAGCCAAGCAATCATCAAAGCAATCCCTAACTACCGAAAAGTCATCCATGAAGTCTTCAAGGTATTCCTCTACCATATCCATAAAGATCGCCATCATACGCTGTTGAAAAAGTGTCGGTGCATTGCTAAGCCAAATGGCATCTGCTTAAAAGCGAAAGTGCCACATGGAAAAGTGAAATAATTTTCTCTTGATCTTCTGGGGCAAGAAGGATTGGTTTGTTGCCCGAATATCCATCTAGAAAGCAATAGAAAGCACGGTCGGCCAACCTATCAAGCATTTGGTCAAGGAAGGGGAGTGGAAAATATTCTTCCTTGTTTCTTTGATTAGCTTTCGATAGTCCATGCACACTCTCCACCGATCACCGTTCTTATTGGAATCAACTTGTTCTTATCATTGGTAGCCTCAGTTATGCCCCCTTCTGCAGAACACATTGCACCAGAGAAGTCCATGAACTGTCATAAATAGGGTAGACCACCCCGACATCTAACCATTTGATAATCTCTTTTTTGACCATGTATTTCATGGCTTTATTGAGTTTCCTTTGATTTTCAATGGAGGGTTTGCTATCTTCCTCCAAGTTAATCTTGTGCATGCAAAATGCGGGGCTTATTTCCTGAATATCCGCCAAAGTCCACCCAATAACTTTCTTCCTCTTGTGGAGCACCGACAATGTAGAGTCAACATGCACATTAGTCAAACAAGAGGAAAGAATAACCGGTAAAGTAGAACAAGGGACAAGGAATTCATACCTGATATGTGGAGTCAATGGCTTCAACTCCAAGATAGGAGGGTCTTCAGTTGAAGGCTTTGTAGGAGTCTTACATAATGATTAACTTGGGTCTTACATAACTTACATGAACACCATGGAATTAAATTCTATGAAAGGGGTTTAGCCAACATACCTCAATTGAGCTTCCTTAAACTCTAAAATGTTTCGGAATTCTTAGCAACTTCAATCTATTTTAGAAATATAACAAGTTTAACCAAACTTAGGAATACGACCATGGTTCTAGCTCATTTGAGCATTTTATCAAACACTAGGTGTACATTAAGGTTTTAAGGTCCTTTTTATGAAAGATTCCATTATCCCACAACCCATTCTTTACCATTTTTAGCTCAGAATCTTCATGCACTCTTTTATAATGCATGCATGTAAGATAAACAACTCTCATACCCAAGTATTGACTTGCCAATTACTCATTTTTAATTAAATTTCCAATTAAGTGTTACGGTGTAGAATCTTACCTCTAGGATGAAGACTTAGTGAGTTTTTCCTTATTAATCTTCAAAGATTTGAGCAAGAATTGATGGACAATTGGTTGAAAATCACTCTCCCATTCTAAGCACTCTCTCTCACTCTCAAAATATTAGATTTTTGCTCAAAAATGGTCTATTGGATCTATTTTATTGAAGTAGGGTTGGGTTATAAAAAACTAAAAATGAAGCCCCAGAATTGGATCTGCGATTGCATATGCGACCGCATAATGCTTTTGTGGTCCGTGAAAAAGGCCCTCCGGAATTGCGTTGGCCGACCTCACTCTGCGGTCGTTATGCGGCCTGCAGACCTGTTCTGCGGTCGCATAATGCACCGCAGAACCTTCCTCCGCAAAATTTGAAGGATTCATATGCGATCAAAGTGCTACCCGTGAAATGGTTGTGCAGTCGCATAATGGGCCGCGAAAATGACATCAAAAATGGCCCAAATGACTGACTCACTCTGCGGCCATTCTGCAGCCCGCAGTGTGATTATGCGGTCGCATAATGGGCCGCAGAAATGCCCAATATTCCAAACATTTTCCTTCAACTTCCTAGCGCATTGTTCAACCCATAAAGTTTGTACCACAGCTCGCAAGCTCGTCACGAAAAGTTTCTACTATCATTAACACATACGCCTACCCCGACACTACGAAACCCTAGTTTTTAGGAAAAATTTTACGGAGCCTTACAACAATTAACCAACAACAACGCCAACCACAACAACAACTATACAAATGTTTAATAACAAAATAATATCAACGATACAATCATCATTCAAAATTATTCCCAACGAAATATTCACAAGTTCAAGACTTTGTTTAGCAATACACACCATTAAATGAGTGTTTTGTATTGCATCATCTCCATCTTCACTACTAGAAGCTTCATCATCGGCATGGTTCGAAGGATCACGACGAGAAGGATTAGCATATGTGGAAGGCTCACGAGACCGGGGAATGGGGAAAGCACCACTAGTAAGAAGATTGGCCAGCTGACCTTGAAGGAGATTAAATTGTTGGTCCCTCTTTTCTAGCTGAACTTAAAGGGTACCAAGTTGTTCATCTCTCTTTTGTTCTCTAGCCTTTGTTTCTTCAAGCCCTGTTGTTAGCTTTGCGATATTCTTCTCCAAAGACGAGATAGTCGACCTATCAATTGCCTCGCCTTGGGCGGAATTCCCTTGGTATTTTATACGTCAATACCACACAAGAGGGGGGGGGATTTGTGTGGTGTCCAATTTTCGAGTGCTGTCATTATAGAAGGACATGGTTCTTCTATGTGTTCCAAATCGTACTGTTGCGGAATAATAAATGCAGAGAAGTAAAGAACACAAAGAATTTTACGTGGAAAACACCTGGCTCAAAAGGTGAGAAACCACAACCTACTACTCAGTAGGATTTTCTCCAAACACTTAACTACAACAATGAGCCAAATAGCATTTAAAAAATAAACTCTTTTGTAAACCTAAGGATTAAATCTAACCTTTTGTGGCAAACTAGCCTCTAGCTATTTGCGACAAATCTTCAAGTTAACTATAACTTGAACACTCGGTACCTATTACAATTGCTTCTAGATAAAGCTGAAAGGTACAATTTGTAATCACCTACTACAAATAAACTAGACTAAAAGTTAACAGATGGAACTGGTTCTTCTAGCTGGTTCAAGTAGCTCCAGATTCGCACTCTCCAATTTGGCTCGAACTGCTTGCAAAATTTCTTCACGAATTTTGCTCTCAATTCTTGATAAATTTATGTTTTTGTGCGTCTATATACAATAAGAACAATCTGCAATTTATAGGAGTTAGTAGATAAAGAATTAACTAGAATCCTAATGCAACTCTTCCTTGGTAGAAGAGTTCTAGTCAAACTCAACTCCTAAATCCTTCCTTATCTTAGATTCTGTTCTTATTGAATAAGGAGTCCTTCTCCAATTTCGTTTTTGCAATCTTTTCGATCAGAAGATATCTCAATTTTACCAGAATACATTTATCTCATGCATGTGCATCTCATGTGCCTTTAACTCTGCTGGTCTATGTCACATGTGATGGACCTGGTTCATCTCGGAGTTCCTTTGTCAATCTTCAAAACTATTTTCTTTCTTGGGCCAACAAATTCCCCCTTTTTGATAATGACAAACTTTGTGCTTCAGGCTTGTTTCAGCTTAGTCCAACATTTACACATATAAGAGTATTAAGCATTCATCACAAAGAATCAGGTTCATTAGGTTATAAATATCACATGTTTAGAGCACACAACCTATCTTCCCCCTTTTGGCATCATCCAAAAGTTGTAAAAAAAATTGTGTGAATCCCAGATTTTTAACACTTACTCATGGCCATTTGGGTACCTGCATATGCAATCATGGATTAATCATCAATAATCAACTAAGAATTCAAACTATAAAAAATAGAGATAATGAATCAGAGAAAAAAGCATCGGATTTCATTGATAGAGCGAATACGATTCTGCCGCAATCCACAAAATAAAACAAAAATAGTTAAACACATGAGCAACAAACAAAAATTCTGAATCTCAGTCACTAAAAGTTCTAGGCAGGCTAGGAAATTAAGGCTTGAAAAAACTGCAGACCTTGTTCATTTATCCAAGATGGATGGTTCAGCAGACTTAGAAACAGATGAAGACTTCTTTGGGGAAGTCTTGGCTTTCTTGAGCTTAGGGGTCTGAACCTCTACCTCTGCCACTTTTTCACTTTGATGGACCAGGTCCATCTCATCCACTTCAGCATCCTCAATATGCTCAACAACCTTTTCTTTCCCTTTTTCCACTCTTTTCTTCTTACTCTCCTCTAAAGCTCTCTTCAAATCGTCCTCACTTTGCTTTACCTTGGTCCTTGTAGTTCTTCCTCTTGGAAGAGAAATATTAGAAGTCTCAGAAGGAGCAACTTTTCTTTTCTTACTTTTTCTTGATGTCTAGACGTTTGAGCTTTAGGAGTTCTTTTATTCTTTGGATTGTAATTATCGCCTAACATTTTCAGCAGATCCACCAGGGTTTCCTTAGTAGATGAACCAGGTTCATCTGTGTGCTTTCCTAAATTTACTAACCCTTCAGCGATTTCTC
The DNA here is from genome assembly GCA_005239505.1 of Nicotiana paniculata. Taxonomy (NCBI): domain Eukaryota; kingdom Viridiplantae; phylum Streptophyta; class Magnoliopsida; order Solanales; family Solanaceae; genus Nicotiana; species Nicotiana paniculata. The sequence goes on along the minus strand of ML312252.1, from coordinate 15,784 downwards.
CTGAATCACTTCCCCCTGCGTTCTTGCTACTTTCTTCCTCCTTTTCTGGCTCAGCTCCACAAATAGCCATTCTAACAGATTCAGAGGTGGGTGAAGAATCAACCACTTCTTTCCCTTTTCCCTTTATCATTACTCCGTACTCCCTCACTCTCATTTTTTTTTTAATTTTTACCACCTATTCTTATTGTTTACGGCAACTCCACATATATTACAGACCCAACCAGTATGAACCTATTTTCTATGTTTTTCAGCAACATCAGAGATGACCTCAGAAGAAAGACTTGGGACAGATGTTACCTGAGTCATCGAAAATTTGGGAATGGTTTTGTAAGGGAGTGGATGGCTTGAATAAAATTTTAGTTTTGAATTGACGGTTAAGGCTTCCCTAGAATGTAGGTATTTTAATTTGGTGAGGATTCTTGTTGAAACAGAACTGGTTCAAAGTCAAATGGATAGGCTTTGAAAAGATTTTGAGTTTGGGCAGAGTTCTGCTCATGATTTAATTATTAGTATTTCAAAGTGTGCAGAGTGTAGAACACATACCTCGCCTTTCAGATGAACTAGCACGATGAACCAGGTTGATCATTTCAGAATCCTCTTGATCAAGCCTCAATTTGCAAAGATAGAAAAAATTTCATTTGTGATCAGTGAGTCATATCAAAACATGGCATAAGAGTATACTTTTTACAGTATGAGACTGAGCAATTGTTAATCTGATTATTTACACCCGTTTCAGACTTTTCTAGCCAATTTTTTTCTTTGTTTTCATTTCTTTTAATGTATTTACATTCTGAATTGGTTCAATTTAGTGATCTTAATCATCCCTAATACTAACTTGTTCCTTTCAAAATGCTCTCTACTAAGTGCTTTTGTAAAGATATCTGCATGGTTTCACAACCAACTAGTTACTCCTTGATGTTCCTTCATTGCTTTGTTGATGTGGAACAGGTTCAGGTACAGGTTCCAACGAAGTTGGGAATCATTTTGTTCTATTCCCCCTGTCATGTTGCCCGGGATGGATGAACCTGTTCCATCGCCTGTTCCTTCCTCCAGTGTTGCTTTAGTTTGGACTGAGTTTCTGACCAGACCAATTTCTTCATCTTGTTCATTACCAACCCCAATGATTTCACCTTTCTTTCCATTTCCAAAGGAGACATTTCCTTCTTTGAGAACCTCAAGTGAAAGGAGCTAGTCCTTGTTGTCAGTCATGTGTTTTGAGCAGCCACTACCCATGTACCATATTTGGCTACTACCTTTCACTTGAATCTACAAAAGAAAATTAGGGGTTAGTCTTAGGAACCCAAAATAGTTTGGGTCCCTTTCTATAAGCAAAAGGATGAATTAAATTCTTTTTAGCCCAACTTGGTAGCCAATTCTTCCCTCGAACAAAACTTTTGTTCTTTTGGCTGGCCTTTTCTTTTGCATTATATTCACTTTTAAAGTGACCAGTCTTACCACAGTGAGTACAAATCTTGTTCTCAGGAAGAGTGAGGTACTTTCTTTTAGGATCCCACTTAGGTAGCACCACCATCATGATCAATAGGCCTATTATCCTCCCTAGACCTACCTCGACCCCTACTGGTAATCTGCATAAATTAAATAAAATGTTAGAATTGTGAATATAAATCAATATAAGTTGAGAGTGCTTGAAAAAACTAACACGCTACTCCGAAGTATACTTCCTTGTCTGAAAGTTCTTCCTCTTCACTTATTTTATTTTCATTAGATGATTCTTCATCCTTGTTTTCTATGATTGTTATTTCCTCCATATCCACATCTTCTAATATGCGTTGAGTATGATCCAAGTCATTTTCTAACTGATCATCCACTATTTGGTTAACACTTAAGATATCATTTTGGAAAGCAATATATAGCACATTCTCAACTTCCAGCCTACCAACATGCTTAGTTTTGATTACAACCAAACAATCAGCTTTATCCCTCCGCAATGGATATGGAGCATAATACACTTGCCTAACACTTTCTGCAATTATAAAAGGATCACATATATCATACTCCCTCTTTTTATTAACCTCGATTATGTTGTACTGCGAGTGTACATTTGTACACATTGAAAATTATTTGTTAGTTGCATCAACCAAATTAAATAGTAGTCCATGTAAATTAATCTTACGTCAACACTTACTTAAGAAATGATTGAAGTTCCGGATAATTTAGCAACACATGATTTGAAGATGATTTGTACTCCATACTACTTAGGCCCTTTATTGTTCGATATTTAGAACCTCGACCTAGTTGATTGAATATGGACATTGGTGGATATAATGGATCAATCTCAATCACGACATTGTGCAGGTGGGGCCTATTTCTAGCACATGGCACATGACTGTCGAAGTAGTAAGAACAAAAATAGGCAGTTTCCTTTGCAAGATAGGCTTCGCATATGGATTCTTCAATCATATTCCTCTATTTAACAAATTGTTTACACTTACCGATAGTCATGAACATTGTCATATTAGACGATAACGTTAAAGAAAAATACAAGAATAAATCAAGGTTTGATCATTACCTCTCGAACGCGCAACTTTTGAGACCTGGGGGAGGGGACAATTGTTCTTCTACGGAACAGAGCACTGGCTTGTGAACGCGAAGGCCAGGGGAATACCCTTCGCGAACGTGATGGAGGACTCGCGAACACAAAATCCACTTGGGATGCTGCACATCGCGAACGCGGCAGGCCTTTTTCATAAACCTTCCATTTGAGCTCGGCCTAGAGGCGATTTTGAAGAGAAAACTCAACACCAATTCATAGGTTTGTTCACTTTAACTCATTTTCTTCAATTTCTAACATCACCCATCAATTCTAGCCCTAATCGTTGTTCTTCCATAGTATAAAGCTAGGGATATAGGAAAAATTTGGGGGATTTTGCAAATTAGGGATTTTGGCCCCAATTTGAGGTCGGATTTTGAAACTAATTATATAACCAGGCTCGAGGGTGAACGGGTAAATGGATTTTGGTCCGAATCTCGGGTTTTGAAAGCGGGCCCGAGGTCGATTTATGACTTTTTTAGGGAAAGTATGGAAATTCTAAATTTATGCATTGTAATTGAATCCTTTATCAATATTTGATATTATTTAGTCAATCATGTCTAGATACGAGTGGTTTGGAGGTGAATTCTAGGAGAAAGGCACTGGTAGAGCTATGAATTGACTGTAGAGTGAGGTAAGTGTTAATTTTAACCTTGACTTGAGAGACGTAGGAAACCTCGAACTATGTTCTATGCGAATCCCATGAGTTGCGGTGTATATGCAAGGTGACGAGTGCTTATACGCTGCTGAATTACTTGTTTTCCCTGATTTTCCATTTTCCCTTAATTATCTTCTTCCCTATCTTAAATGTTATCTGCACTAAATGCCTTCCATGCTTATTGGCTACTTCTCAATCAGTATTTTCTTTTGTTAATAATGTTATATCCTTTCACATTTTCATGATTCACCGCTACTTGCATTAACTGACTTACTTGCACCTTCTAATTGTCATTTGACGAACTTGACTTGCTGTGTAGTATTACCTATGTGAATATTCATGTTGTACAATGTTTTCTTTTTGGTTCAACTTGGTATTTATCGATAGTAAAGGTTCATGTGATTTGAATTATTGATTTGACTGTGCACATTGAGTACTTGGTATTGATATGGTGGGATCGGGTTGCACGCCGCAACCGGTGAGATAAGAGTGGAGTGATATGATGGAATAAGGGTGAATTTATATTGATACAGTGGGATCAAGTTGCACACCGCAACAGGTGAAATAAGGGTGGATTGATATGGTGGAATAAGGGTAAATTTATACTGATACAGTGGGACCAGGTTGCACGCCGCAGCACGTGAAATAAGGGTGGAATGATATAGTGGAATAAAGGTGAATTTATATTGATACGGTGGGATCGATTTGCACACCAAAACAGGTGAAATATGGGTGGATTGATACGGTGAAATAAAGGTGAACTATGATATTGATATTGTTATATCGTGGGATGAGATTGCACGCCGCAACATATATATACTATTTATTGTTGTTGATGTTGTTATAATAAAATAAGGGAGGATTCTTTGTTGTACGGTGGAATCGAGATGCGTGCCGCAACAACCTAGGTGTTTCTATTTCCTTGAGCTGTGTTGGTTTTCGGTATTTTCATTTGTAACTCTAAGGATTGGTAATTCTGACCGTCACTGGCTTATTTCTTGAGGCTGTAGCAATTATTTTTTCGTTGACTGTCTTATTTCGTTTCCTATCTCCTTTTCTGTCTTTATTATATAGTGCGTATATTTTGTAGGGTAAGTGTCCTGCCTTAGCCTCATCACTACTTCGTCGAGGTTAGGTCGGAACATACAGAGTACATGGGGTCGATTGTATTTATACTATACTCTGCACTTCTTGTGCAGATTTTGGAGTCGGTTCCAGCGGCGTTTATTAGCGTGCTTGAATTGGACAGCTCATGGAGACTTGAGGTACAGCTGCTCAGCGCCCCAACTCCTGGCTCTACTTCCCATATTATTTTTGCTGTGCACTTTACATTTTAAAAAGCTTTATGTTTTCAGACCCTTATTTGTACTATTCTAGTAGCTCATGCACTTGTGACACTGGGTCCATGGTTGTATCAGATATTTTAGTTGTTTAGCTTTCACACATTATTTGGGATTGTTATATTTATTTCAGTATTTTCTCACTATTTAATTTAAAATGTTAAAAGTAGATGAATTAACTGAACATCATCTGGAGCCCCCGGCATCAGCTCCTACGAAGGGAAGAGTTCGAGGCCGAGGCTGCGCCACAAGCTAAGGCAGAGGCAGAGCTGGACCTAAGCTCGAGCAACATCAACAATAGTGGAGCCTCATGTTGAGTTTGATGAGGGGTTCCATCTCAGACTATACCCGTTGGACCATCTCAGGTCCCGAAAGGGTTCATCTCCACCCAGTGCTTCAAGATGCTCTAGTCCATTTGGTGTGCCTTATGGAGAATGTAGCCCAGGACGGTACATTTCCTATGGCACCAACCGTCTCTCGGGCTGGGGGAGGAGCACAGACTCCCGCTACTCATACTCCGGAGTAGATGTTTCCCCAGTATCAAACTTCAGCAGCTCCTCTAGCTGGGGTAGTTCAGTCGGTTGTTGCGTCATAGGCCAGTGATGGACCCGCCATGTCTTTTGAGGCTTTATGGAGATTGGACAAGTTTACTAAGCTCATTCCAGTTCACTTCAGTGGTGCACCTTCAGGAGACACACAGGATTATCTTAACAGCGCCATGAGGTGCTGCGGAACATGGGTATAGTTGAGACCAATGGGGTCGATTTTGGTGTATTTCATATGACGGGTTCCGCCAAGAAATGGTGGAGGAACTATGTGTTGACCAAACTAGTTGGGTCGCCTGCTCTTACTTGGGACCAGTTCACTCAGCTATTTCTAGAGAAGTTCCTTCCTATCACATTAAGAGAGGATTACCGCTGGTAGTTTGAGCGTCTCCAGCAGGGCAGTATGATTGTTACTCAGTAGGAGACCCGTTTTGTGGATCTAGCCCATCATGCTCTTATGTTGCTTCCTACTGAGAGGGAGAGGGTGAGGAGGTTTATTATTGGACTCGCTCACCCTATCAGGCTTCAGAGGGCGAAGGAAACTGGGGGCGTGATTTATTTTCAGACGGTTGCTAATGTTGCCAGGCGGATCGAGGTGGTTCTTGCACATGACAGAGAACAGGGGTTTGATAAGAGTCCTCACCATTTCGGTGGTTTCAGTGTTGCCTCATCTAGAGGTAAGGGTACTTTTGGTAGGGACCATCCTCCTAGGCCATTCCAGTCGGCGTTTCAGGCATCCCATAGTGCTTCAGGGAGTCGTGGTTCTTATGTGCCTCATTCTTGGCAGCCAGCCTACAGTGCACCGCTAGCTCCTATCAGTTCACCTCATATTTAGAGTTATCACCATTGTTATCCTTCCCGTTCGTGAAAGTCTCAGTTTCAGCAGCCATAACACTAGGATTGATGTTTTAAGTGTGGTGGTTTTGGCCATATCAGGAAGACCTGTCCGAGATTACTGGACGGCACACCGCAGCAGTGTTCTCGTGCCATGATTTTGGACACGGTTGCACCACCGTCCGCTCAGCCATCTAGAGGCAGGCGTCAAAAAATCGGAGGTTGAGGCCAGGCCGTTAGAGGTGGAGGTCAGACAGCTAGAAGTGGAGGTCAGGCCACTAGAGGTGGAGGTCAGCCAGCTATAGGCTGTCCTAGAGATGTAGTTCAGCGTGGTGGGGCCCATCCCCGATGTAATGCTTTCCCAGTCAGGACTGAGGCTGAGTCATCAGACGCTGTTATCACAGGTATTGTTTCAATTTTCCATAGAGATGCAGCTGTTCTATTTGATCTGGGCTATATTTATTCCTATATATCATCGTACTTTGCTTCATATCTGGTGGTGCCTTGTGATTCTTTGAGTGCTCCTGTGTATGTATCCATATCTGTGGGAGATTCTATTGTTGTAGATCGTGTTTATCATTTGTGTGTGGTTACTAATTGGGAGTCTCAAGACTAGCGTAGATCTCCTAATTCTCGATATGGTAGATTTTGATGTCATCTTGGGTATGGATTGGATCTCACCTTATCATTCTATTTTGGATTGTCACGCCAAGATAATGACCTTAGCCTTGTCGGGGTTGCCTCGATTAGAGTGGAGGGGGACTTCTGTCCATTCTACCAGTAGGGTTATCTCTTATGTGAAGGCTCGACATATGGTCGAGAAGGGGTGTCTAGATTATTTGGCTTATGTCGGCGATTCTAGTGCGGAGGTTCCTTCTATGGATTCAGTACCAGTTGTCCGTGACTTCCCAGAGGTGTTTCCTGAAGATCTGTCAGGGATGCCACCCGAAATAGATATTGACTTCTGTATTGATTTGGCCCCGGGCACTCAACCCATTTATATTCTGCCATACCGTATGGCCCCTCCTGAGTTGAAAGAATTGAAAGAGCAGTAGCAAGATTTTCTTGATAAGGGATTCATCAGACCTAGTGTCTCGCTATGGGGTGCGCCTGTGTTGTTTGCGAAGAAGAAAGATGGATCGATGAGGATGTGTCTAGATTACCGGTAGTTAAACAAAGTCACCATCAAGAACAAGTATCCATTGCGGAGTATCGATGACTTATTTGATCAGATTCAGGGTGCCAAGGTGTTTTTGAATATTTATTTGAGGTCTGGTTACCATCAGATGAAGATTAGGGCATTCGATGTCTCTAAGACAACTTTGCAGGGTTGATATGGGCATTATGAGTTTCTATTGTGTCATTTGGGCTGACGAATTCTCCGACAACATTTATGGATTCGATGAAATGGTGTTCAATCCCTATTTGGATTCCTTTGCGATTGTGTTTATTGATGATATCTTGATCTATTCCCGTAGTCGACAAGAGAACGAGCAACATCTTCAGATTATACTTTAGACTCCGAGAGACAGCCAGTTATATGCCAAGATTTTAAAGTGCAAGTTTTGGTTGGATTCAGTTGCTTTCTTGGGGTACATAGTATCGGCAGAGGGCATTCGGGTGGATCCTAAGAAGAATGAGGTAGTTCAGAACTGGCCTAGACCCACTTCAGCTGCGGAGATTTGGAGTTTCTTGGGTTTGGCGGGTTATTACTTTCGGTTTGTGGAGGGGTTCTCATCTATAGCAGCCCCATTGACCAAGTTGACCTAAAAGGGTGCCCCGTTCAGATGGTCAGATGAGTGTGAGGATATCTTTCGGAAGCTCAAGACTGCTTTGACTTCAGCACCAATGTTGGTGTCGCGGCAGTTGAAGGTTCATGAGAAGAATTAACCAGTTCATGACTTGGAGCTGGCAGCCATTGTTCATGTGCTGAAAATTTAAAGGCATTATCTTTACAGCGTGTTGTGCGAGGTTATCACGGATCATCGTAGCCTTCAGTATTTGTTCAAACAAAAGGATCTTAATTTGAGGCAGAGGAGGTGGTTGGAGCTATTGAAAGACTATGATACCACCATATTGTATCATCCGAGGAAGACCAATGTGGTGGCTGACGCCTTGAGTAGAAAGTTAGCGAGTATGGCAGCCTTGCGTACATTGGTGAGAGACCGCTTGCATCAGATGTTCAGGCTTTGACCAATCAGTTCGTGAGGTTGGATGTTTCAGAGCCCAGTGGTGTTCTAGCTTGTATAGTCACTCGGTCTTCCTTCATGAACGTATCAGGGAACGACAATATGATGACCTTCATTTGCTTGTCCTTAGAGACATAGTGCGGCACGGTGGTGCCAAGCAAGTTGTTGTTGGAGATAATGGAGTTTTGAGGATGCAGGGTCGTATTTCTGTGCTCAATATAGATGGAATTCATGAGTTGATTCTTGAGGAGGCCCACAATTTCTAGTATTCTATTCATCCGAGTGCCGCCAAGATGTATCAAGACTTGCGGTAGCATTATTAGTAGAGGAGGATGAAGAAGGATATAGTGGCATATGCAGCTTGGTGTCTAAATTGTCAACAAGTAAAGTGTGAGCATAGGAGACCTGGTGGTTTGCTTCAGAAGTGAGAGACTTCTGAGTGGAAGTGGGAGCGTATCACTATGGATTTTGTTAGTTGACTCCCACGGACTCAAAGAAAGTTCTACGCGGTATGGGTTATTGTGGAAAGGCTGACCAAGTCAGCACATTTCATTCCTATGGCACTTACCTATTCTTCAGACCGGTAGGTTGAGATCTACATCCGCGAGATCGTCCGTGTTCAAGGTGTGCCCGTGTCTATCATTTCTGATCAGGGTACGCAATAAAGCGTGAGTTGGGCATGCAGGTTGAGTTGAGCAAAACATTACATCCCCAGACGGATGGACAATTCGAGCGCACTATTCAGATATTGGAGGATATGCTCTGCGCTTGTGTTATAGACTTTGGAGGTTCGTAGGATGAAATCTTGCCACTTGTAGAGCTACAACAATAGCTACCAGTCAAGCATTCAGATGGCTCCCTATGAGGCATTATACTGGAGGCGGTGACAATCTCCAATTAGATGGTTCGAGCCATGGGATAAGGTTGTTGGGTACAGATTTGGTACAAGATGCCTTGAATAAGGTTAAGATTATTCAGAATCGACTTCGCACAACTCAGTCCAGGCAGAAGAGTTGTGCCAATCGTCGAGTTCATGATGTTGCATTCATGGTTGGGGAGATATTATTGCTTCGGGTTTCACCCATGAAAGGTGTGATGAGGTTCAGAAATAAGGGCAATTGAGCCCTAGGTACATCGGACCCTTTGAGATTCTGGAGAGAGTGGGTGAGGTGGCTTACAGGCTTTCATTTCCACCTAGTTTGTCAGCAGTCCATTGGTTTTCCATGTGTTCATGCTCCGGAAGTATCACAGTGATCCGTCCCATGTGTTAGACTTCATCTCAATCCAATTGGACATGGATTTGACTTATGAGGAGGAGTCGGTGGCTATTCTAGCCCGGCAGGTTCGATAGTTGAGGTCAAAGAGTTATCCTTCAGTTCGAGAGTAGTGGAGGGGCTAGCCGGTCGAGGCAGCTACTTGGGTGTCCGAATTGGACATGCGTAGTAGATATCCACACCTTTTCATCAGCCCGAGTACTTTTCTATGTCCCTTCGAGGACCCGATAGGTCATCTAGAGTTTTATAACCTAAATTTGTGTTTCGAACTCTCCAATATATTATTTCAGCCTTCCTCGATTTGCATGCGCAGTTCGGGTGTTTTTCCGGCAGGCTTTTATGTTAAAAACTGGTAAAATATGAAATTGGCCTTAAAAATCTATTTGAGTTGAATTCGGTCAATGTTTTGAGTAAACAGACACGGATCCATGTTTTGACGGTCCCGGTGGGTCCGTATCGTGATTTGGGACCTGGGCGTATGCCCGAAATCGAATTCGGAGGTCCCTATCTCGAGTTATTGATTTTTGTCGAAAATTGAAAGTTTAAAGGTTTGATGATTTTTAATAATTGATCGATGTTTGATTTTGTTGATACTGGGTCCATATATTGGTTTCGGAGCACGGTATAAGTCCATTACTATATTTATGACTTGTCTGTCAAATTTGGTAAAAAATGGAGTTGGTTTGATGTGATTCGCACGTTTGGTTGTTAAAATAGAGGTTTTAAAGTTTTCTTGAAAAATTCATTTGATTTGGTGTCCGATTCGTAGTTTTAGGCGTTATTTTGGTATTTTAATCGCGCAAGCGAGTTTGTATGAAGTTTTTGGACTTGTGTGCATATTTGGTTTTGGAGCCCCGAGATCTCGGGTGAATTTCGGAGAGGCTACTGATGGTTTAAACTTAGAAAATTTGTTGGTTTTCCACTTTTGTTGGTTTCTGGTGTTCCATTCTTTGTGCACGCGAAGGCACTCTCACGAACGCGAAGAGTGAACTGGGGCTGGGTAAATTTTCTTCGTCGCGAATGCGATAGGTGGGTCGCAAACGCGGAGCAATGGGGGCCTTACCCTTCATGAAAGCGACCAGCCTCTCGCGAACGCGTAGCTTTAGGAACTTGAGGGAGGGGACAATCGATCTTTTACGCGAATGCGAGCACTGGCTTGCGAATGGGAATGTCAGGGGGGAGCATCCTACGCGAACGCGAAGGAGTATTCACGAACGCGAAAGCCACTTGAGCGTCTACACAGCCTGAACGGGCAGACCTTCACGAACGCGAAGAAGGCCTGGCGCCCAATGATTAAATCAGACCAAAAACGGTATTTCTCGCATTTTTCATGAACTTTCCATTTGAGCTCAGCCTAGAGAAAATTTTGAAGAGAAAACTTAAAGCCAATTCATAGGCTTGTGCACTTTAACTCATTTTCTTCCATTTCTAATATCACATATCAATTTCTAGCTCTAATCTTTGTTCTTCCATGGTAGAAAACTAGGGATTTAGGAAGAATTGAGGTTTTTTGTAAATTAGGAATTTAGACCCCAATTTGAGGTCGGATTCCGAGACTAATTATATAATCGGGCTCGGGGATGAATGGGTAAATGAATTTTGGTCCGAACCTCGGGGTTTTGACCAAGCGAACCCGAGGTCAATTTTTGATTTTTTGGGTGAAAGCTTTACAATTCTAAATTTATGCATTGTAATTGATTCCTTTAGCAATATGATATTATTTAGTCAATTGTGGCTAGATACGAGTGGTTTGGAGGCGGATTCTAGGGGAAAGGCCCCAATAGAGCTCTAAATTGACTGCGAAGTGAGGTAAGTGTTGAGTTTAACCTTGACTTGAGGGAATTAGAACCCTTGAACTATGTTCTATATGAATTCCATGAGTTTCGGCGTATATGCGAGGTGGAAAGTGCTTATACGCCGCCGAATTACTAGTTTTCCCTGATTTTCCGCTTTTCATTAATTATCTCATTCCCTGTCTTAAATGTTATCTGCTCTAAATGCCTTCCATGCTTATTGGCTACTTTTTAATCAGTGTTTTCTTCTGTTAATAATGTTACACCCTTTCATGATTCACTGCTACTTGCATTAACTGACTTACTTGCACCTTTTAATTGTCATTTGCCGGGCTTGACTTGCTGTGTAGTATTAACTATGTGAATTTCCATGTTGTACAATACTTTCTTTTGGGTTCAGCTTGGTGTTTATTGATCGTAAATTTTCTTGTGATTTGAATTATTGATTTGACTGTGCACATTGAGTAATTGGTACTGATATGGTTGGATCGGGTCGCACGCCGCAACTGGTGAGATAAGGGTGGATTGATATGGTGGAATAAGGGTGAATTTATACTGATACGGTAGGATCGGGTTGCATGCTACAACAGGTAAAATAAGGGTGGATTGATATCGTGGAATAAAGGTGAATTTATACTGATACGGTGGAATCGAGTTGCACGTCATAACAAGTGAAATAAGGGCGGATTGGTATGGTAGAATAAGGGTGAATTTATACTGATACCGTGGGATCAGGTTGCACACCGCATTAGGTGAAATAAGGGTGGAATTATACGGTGAAATAAGGGTGCATTATGATACTGATATTGTTATATGGTGGGATCGGATTACGCGCCGTAAAAACCTAGGCGTTTCTATTTCCTTGAGCTGTGGTGTTTTTTGGTATTTTTATGTGAAACTCTAAGGATTGGTAATTATGAACGTCACTAGCTTATTTCTTGATGTTGTAGCTATTATTTTAAGTTGACTTTCTTATTTCGTTCTGTATCTCTTTTTCTGTATTTATTATATACTACGTACAGGTTGTAGTGTGAGTGACCTGCCTTAGCCTCGTCACTACTTCATCGAGGTTAGGCTCGACACTTACGGAGTACATGGGGTCAGTTGTACTCAGACTACACTATGCATTTCTTGTGCAGATTTTGGGGTCAGTTCCAGTTGCAGTTATTAGCGTGCTCGGAAGCTTGTGGAGACTTGAGGTACAGCTGCTTAGCTCAGCGCCCGCAGCTCCTGGAGTCCCTTCCCTTTTTATTTTTGCTGTGCACATTCCTTTTAGACAGCTTCATGTTATTACATACCATTATTTGTACTATTCTAGTAGCTCGTGTACTTGTGACACCCGTTCCAGGGTTGTATCAGATATTTTAGTTGTGTAGCTTCCGCATACTATTTTGGATTGTTAAATTTATTTCAGTCTTTTCTCATTATTTAATTTAAACTACTAAAAGTAGATAAATTATTCTAATGTTGGCTTGTCTAGAAAGTGAAATGTTAGGCGCCATCACGGTCCTGACAGTGAAAATTCCGGGTCGTGACAGTCTTTAGGTTTGTAACCGACTCACAGATCTTTTGTCTTTGTTCCAAAGTGAATGTGTAGCTGGCCTTGAGCTTGAATACCTTACAATTCTTCGTAGACTGGAAATGTAATTCAGCTTGCCTGCAATATTCTTGTAAGTTCAGTCTAGCCTTTGGATTATCTTTTGTCTTATTCTTATCATTCAGCATTGTGTTGAACAAATTGTCAAAATAGGTCTTCTCAATATGCATGACATCAAGACTGTGTCGAAGAAGATTATCCTTCCAATATGGCAACTCCTGAAATATGCTCTGTTTTTTCTAGTTATGAGTAACACCATATCCAGGAAATCTAGAAGGTGGGGCCTCGATAACTTTAGTGAAGTTTTGAATCCTCTCTCAAATTTCCTCGCCGAACAAAATTGGAGGTGGAAAATCATGTTCAATTGTATTCTTTTTTAATGTGTTCTTCATCCTTCTGAACTCATGATCAACTAGCAAGAACCGACGATGACAATCAAACCATGACTATTTTTCGGCCATGTCTTAAAGTGAACGCTTTACCATTTTTTATGTAGTAAGGACATGCTAACTTTCCAGCAGTATCCACCCAAACAATATTCCATACGCAGGAAAATCATTAATGGTCCATATTAAGTTAGCACGCAAGTTAAAATTTTGCTTAATTAATATGTCATATGTCTCAACTCCATCATACCACAATTGTTTTAGCTCATCAATCAGAGATTGAAAATATACATCAATTAAACTCTTTGGATCGCAGGGACCGAGAATAACACAATTTAAAAAAATATATGGATTAGATACACATTTCAGGTGGAAGATTATACGGCGTAATAATAGCCGACCAGCATGAATATGGTGTTGCAGAAACAGAAAATGGCGTGAAACCATCAGCACACAAACCCAACCGATCATTCCTCGATTCACTAGCATAATTCAGATTCGTTCTATCAAAATGCTTCCAAGCTTTCCCATCTGAAGGATTACACACAACACCGGGTGGCCTTCTATTTTCATAGTGCCATCTCATATGAGGAGTGTAACTCATCGATGCGTACAACCTCTTTAATTTAGGAATAAAAGGTAAATAATACATCGACTTTACAGCAACATTCTTCCCGCTGGAAACCCGCTTAAAACGAGATTTTTCATAAAATTTACAACTTTCTAAATCTGCATCACTCTTATAATACAACATGCAACCATCTTCACAACAATCGATTCTCATAGACAAGAGTCCTAACTTAGAAACCAATATTTTAGCCTTAAAGAAATCTTCGGGAATGTTGAAAGTTGAGTCAACTAGTTCACTCATAAGGCCAATGAAAGAATCCATTCACGCTTGAGAAATATTGGTATCTGATTTGATACTTAATAATCTAACCACAACAGACAACGGAGAGTTCATACTCCCTTCCCTTAGTGGACGACTAGCGACCTCTAACTAGTCATAAAAATATTTTGCCTCTTCGTTAGGAGGTTATTCAACACTTTCATGGGTTTCAAAATCGAAGTGCATCCCAAAAGCATCTGCAATTGTTACATGGTATATAGGATGTTGAACGCTATTCTCCACCGATCTACTATTTTCACCAACAACTACGTTATTAAATACATCATCATTACCATCAACCTTTCCATGACTAGTCCACATAAAATAATTATCCATAAATCCCTTTCTATAAAGACGAGTCCTAACATCCTTCGAACTCAAAAAATACAAACACTTGCACTTCGTACAAGGACACTTAATCATCCCTCCAATACGAAACGGTTCAAGTAACATTGCATGCCTAATAAATTTTTAAACCCCTTCAATAAATTCCTTCCTAAAAAATCAATGATTAGGATAGTTCCTATTACACATCCAACTACGATATTCTATCTACATAAAGAACAAGTAAATTACATTTATATTAATCATAATTCAAATTAATTTATAGAATTAAGTTACATAATAAACTTTAGTTACAAAATACAACATTGTCAAACACTAGAATATTGAATTAGTTAAGTCATTCAATTAGACTAATTATTTATTTTCTCTTTTTTTTTCTTCCTTTTCCTTCTCATTTTGATAGTCCAAAAAAAAAGCTACTAAATAGTGCAATTAAACCATCTTAATTTAAGAGGTTATAAAGACTATTTAAAGAAGTAATGTTAATACGTATTAAAGAGGTCACAAAGCCTTTCATCAATCATAATACTTTTTTTTTTTTTATTAATATAAATTACTTAGTGTAATAATATGTAGTAACTCTATTATTACTCGTATTACATTACTAATAATTTGAAAAGTGACTTTCTTAATCCTTTATTACTCTTCATCTCCTTTTCTATTCCATTTCGTATGAATTTAGTGTGTATAATTGAATGTAGTATTTATTTCAAATCTGAAATGCATTCTTTAATCTCTCTATATATAAGCTAAATAAGACAAGAGCACATTAAGTCATCAATTCAGTTCTATGTATATTTCAATCTCTCCATTCTCAGTTCAAATTTTTGGAGAGTGTTAGTTCTTCCGTTGCTAAATTTGGTAAAATTAAATTACATAATAAACTTTAGTTATAAAATCCCAAAAATTTCAAATTGTAAACCCTAGTTTATACAATTGAAAGAATTTATATAACTAAAATAAACAAATGTGGATAACTAACTTTCAAAGAGAGGAGAGGGGTATGATTTTGGGAGTGGCGGAGGAGCAATGGTGGCGCGGCAGTGGTGGCGCGGGAGAGACGAAGTTGTAGGGTTCGATTTTGGGTGAAAAGGGAGTGGTGAGGAGATTTGGGTGGGATTTGGGAAGGATTTTCAGATGTGGAAGAAAGAGTGAGGGAAAGAGTAAAGAGAAAAATGGGGAAAAAATCGTGCTCTCTGCCCTTAATTACAAATTTTCGATCGAAGTTGGTCGGAAAATATTCGGTCGGTATCATTAAGTTCATTTTGACTGTTTGACTGCACATAACTGATCAAAATCGATCGGTAATTGATTTTTAAATTATTTTTATAATTAGGTTAATTATATATATAAAAATATATATATATATATATATATATATAT